>JAQJVL010002344.1:58970-104826 GCA_035578905.1 Stictocephala bisonia | reverse complement strand
AACAAACATTCAAAAAATGCATACCTAACCTTCCAGTTGCAGTTTTTGTAAATTTTAGTTTATATTTGATCTTTTCAACAGTCTTTGCTATTTCAGTCGTACTGTTCAGTTTTTCTTCAGTCTCTAAACTCCAGTCGGGGTTTGCCAACCTTAACTCAAACATAATATTCATAAAATTAGTATTCATCTTTATCAGTGATAGATATTACCTGTGCAAGTGTCTAGGTGGAAGTGAGGTGAAGTGATGGAACATTTTCTTAGATAAATCATAGAGGGGGAGGTGGTGGGGGAAGTGGTGGAGGCTTCTGTGGTTTCCCTCAGCTCATAGTTTTAAACTATCCTCAGAGTCTAGAAGATAAAAGCCAGTCAGAGATATAATGAAAGCTTCCGCATCCGGCTGAACTGTGCTGCTAACCTCCATCACTTGTATCGGTGTGTGTGTGTGTTCTAATGGTTGATCTTCAACTACATCACTGCCTTGCCTCGATGTACAAGTTGTAGAGCTAACAACACGACTTTAATTCTCTTCAAAACTGCCGATATCCGTTGTATTTAGCCGAGATCTGTGCAGTGTAGAAGTACTATATAGAATGGAGCGACACAAAATATTTGAACGTGTGTTTAGATGGAACCGCAGGATATGAATAGAATGCTCCTTATTTTACTACAATCGGCTTATACTCCTTCTAACAGTACACATCTTGGATTCGTATATTGAGCATTATTTACAGCCTACTTAAAGTTGTGTTTAGACAGAGTCACAAGATACAAATAAGATGTTTTATGTTTCATTATAATCGTCTTATAAATAAAAATGTTATTGAAGTTTAAGATATGTTTTGCATTGGTAACAGTATGGTAAAGACTACTAACTTATTGAATCACTAAATACAAATCGATTTCATTTTTTTGGTAAGAATTGGTTCATAAGTAACTGAGATACTAAATAATAACTGAGTATGCTGACACTGTAAGGAATCGTAGCGTATTTAAAAAGATATCTGGATAAACTTTTTAAATATAAATACAATGCATTCTGCATCAAATTCTAAATAAAAAGTTATTAAAGTTTTAGGAATGTTTCACATTAGGTAGCATAGTAGTGAGTACTATCTCATTGGATTAGTAATTGCAAAAAGATTGCACTTTGTTTCATAAGAATCGGCTCATAAATAACGAATAAATTTAATAATAGCTAAAAATGCTGACTCGGCACAGCACCTGATTGTTGCTTGTTTGAATGTGTGGCTTTGTATACCCACAGAATACAAACAGATTGCAGCTTGTTTCACTTCAATCGGTCCAGATTAATAAAAGTTATTGAAGTTTTATGAAATATACGAAATAGTTATAGCTTTTTAATGTGTAGTTTGTCTTAGAATGATTACATACAAATTGATAACAAGTTGTTTAGTAAAAATCGGTCCATAAGTAACCGCAATAATAAGGAAAACCCAAAAATGTTGACGCAGCTCCATGAAAAAATAAGTCAGTTTAAACCGGTTTGAACGTGATTGTAGCGTATTTAATTTTTTGGATGTATTTACTTATAGGATACATATATATTGCACTTAGTTTCACTTTAATTGGTCTAGAATTTAAAAGGTTATTAATCTTTTAATTGATAAACAATGGTTAAAACTTATTAGCGAGTACTAAAAACATAGAAGGAATAAATACAAATTGACAGCAAGTTGTTTGGTAAAATTCTGTCCATAAATAACTGCAAAATTAAAGAAAGCCCAACAAATGCTGACGCAGCACAAACACATGGTGTTCTCAGTACGGTAGCCGGGTATAGAAGCTCAGGAGTAATCAGCAGACTCCAGGCCTGGAGACACCGGACTACCCAGGAGAGGTGGACTACGAGAAACCTCGAGACAAAGAGCGGGCGGAAGACGCTGGCCGTGCCGTTGGTGACGGATCCCGGCCTAGGCTGACATATCCTAGGGGAGCTGCGATGCCGGCCTGCCTGTCCAGCGGATTTGCCTAGCCAGTTGACCGGCGGAGGGCGATACTGACGGCTCGGGGAGCTGTGATTCTACCTTCAGTGGGTTCGCCTAGCCCAGTCAGCTACTTCTACTGCAGCGGAGCTCGAGGCAGGAGTCCGGGCCCAGCCTCGTGGACTTTGGGGCCCCCAACTGCTGGAGTCTTGAATTTAGAATATATTTCGGTTTAAATAACCTTGACCTATATTCTGACAGTCTCAGGTGACAAACAATTTATTTTGAACAAAGCGGGATTTTCAATGCGGATATGACAATGGTAAAGTATTCACTGAGGCTATCTCACTTCTGATTGGTGTTTTGTACAACATCCAAACACCAAAGCTTATTGTTTTATAAATTCAATAATCATCTAGCAGTAAAATAATTCTACTGCGATAAATAGTGACCTTAAAGTCAGCGTCGTGGATTCAACCACAGATATATAAGGCCTCCTTCGACGGGCCTGCAGCTAAACATCTCTCTGTTCAAGCCTAGAAGGTTGACAGTAGTGGACTGGATCCCGACTAGACCGACTACTTCAACCGGTTGTGGCATTGGATAGAGTGTGTGGTATATGGTTGGTATTACAACAACCACCCAATGATGTACTCAAGGTCGTCGGAGTTGAGTTCCTCAGAGTATGAAGAAGACGATCGCCACAATCCTCCTAACATGAGTCCGCTACTCCAGATTCTGAAGGTTGAATCCTTCGAACTTATCCATTGAAATCGGTCTTTTTCAATGTTAACAAAACATCTTTGTTATATTCAACATATGCAAAGTCTATGTTGAATATATATATAAAATTGTATTTCTTTTACCAAAAATAGCCTGATAAGCAAAATAAAAGTGACCCCCATTCTTACCCTTACCCATCCCATCTTCCTTCCACTCTTTGAAGGTACTATAAATTTAACCTGTGTTCACAGTCGAAATCATACCTGCCCCCGTCGGCGAGCAGACAACACTCTGGTTGAAGAGGAACATGAGACAGCCAACATCCTGGACGAAAACGGACCTGGTGATTCCGCCACCACCACCTAGAGACCAACATGCTGGATGACGAGGAAGCTTTATACATTAAGCATTAACGCAAGAGGTGTATCGTACTTCCTTTCTCCAGTGTCTAACCAAACACCATTCTCTAAGTCATTTGTTTACGGACTACAAACCGGTTCAAATTACTTATCCTTAGCATGCTGTTGTTCTGAGGCATGAAAACCACACAACGGTATGCCCTCTATTTCTCCTCCTCGACTGTTTTCTGAGGCCCGAAAACCACCTAACAAAACAAACAAAACTCGGTACAAAAACACCTTACCTAACGATTCATCTCAAAAAAGAGAAGAGGGGATCTGCTACTGTTACCTTTCTCAACTCTAAACCAAAGTTTCCGTTCCTTAAGTAATTTGTTTACGGACACCAAAGCGGTTCAAATGACTAATCCTTAGCACGCTGTTGTTCTGAGGCACGTAAACCACCCAACATTGTGCCCTCTGTTTTTCCTCGACATACTGTTGTTCTGAGGCACGAAAACCACCCAACAGTCTGTCTTGGTATACCTAACCTAAGCTTATGGTTTATATTTACTAACGAATGTTTCCTCTTTCAGGTATCCAAATTTATTACTTCCTTCTCTAATTTCTTTGTAGGTAGTGTATGCTTTGATGGTTGCTTGTAGTTTGCGCTTGATTGCTTTGCTAATTTGAAATAGTTGGTGTGGTGATATGAAATGCATGTTAGAAATAACACTGAAATACAAAATGGTGTATTATCTTTACTATTTATATATATGAGTCCCTCATGGAAAATATGAGGAATGATAACTTTAAACAAATATTTCATAAGGCTTCGAGTATACATTTCATTTATAATAATGTTCTATAAATTATATATCTTACGTTTATTAGTGATCTTTATTGGGGACGTGGTTTTGTCAATGAAAGTAATATTCCGTTTTAAAATCGTTAAAATATCATCAGCAAAATAATATTAATGGAAACATATTTAAGAAATACGTGATGCCTTCAGAGGAAGTAATAAAAAGTCATACAATGTACAGTAAATAAAACAGGCTTATTTTTATAACATTTTCACTTATTACCATGACACATAGGCTATAAATGCATTATATCAAAAACACACAACACGTTAGGCAATATCTCAAAGAGCAGTCTCAGGTGTGTTTGGCCAATACCGAATATGTCACCCTTGAATAAAATATAGTTTACGCGTCCGTCCACTTCTTCCGTAATGCATTTCAGATATGCTCGCAGAATTCATGTTGCTTCTAGCAAGTCCAATATTTTATGTTGATGGAAGTTGGCTCCATGAGGGTAAAAGGTTGCGCAGTAACAAGTTTGTAGTTGCTGCCTGGTAAAATATCATTTTGGTTGACCATTGGTTACAGATTTATTACTTTATGTCCTAATAAATAGGTATAATTAATAAAATGTCAAAATAATTTCTAATTTTCTAGTGTAGAAAAATGTATGTGTCAATCAATAATTAACTGTAGCAACTTACAATAACAATATTTATATCATTTAAATATTTTGGGACAGGATGATTGACTTGTTGAGGCTTTAAACTTGGGGTTTTCGGGCCACGCGACTACAAAAGTCACTGGACATACCATAAATGCTACCATGTTAATTAATATGCTTGCAAGTTTATTAAGTAATTTTGCACATATTTACTTAATTTTGTAATGTGCAAAATTAAATTTACTTTATTAAGTAATGCACATATTACTTAATTTACATAAGTACTTTTCATATTTTGCACATAAAAAAACACCACAAGGGCATATGTGGACACTTTCTTAAAGTTAGGCCCAGGTTCGATTTCCATTTATATATTCTTAGTAACTTTTCAACCTTGTGGTTCTATTCTTGAGCCATTCGTCCCAGTTTTAGGGCAAGACAGATGTCCTATATTCTATATTATATCAATGGAACATATTTTTAATAAACACTTCAATAAAAATTTAATTATAATTTTTAAATGAGTAGTTTCCAAGTTTACTCATGATTACAAGTATGTACTAATTAATTGATGTTATGAAACATTTTTGCATGTACATTGATTGCGAGCAGCACTAAATGTGTTTTCAATCACAAACTTCGGGTTTTTTTGGGGGGGGGGGGAGTTTATCCCTCTCTGACGTAAGCTGATATTGGACCTGATGAGGGTGAAATGTGATTTAGTGGCCATATTGCACTCACGGGATAGACTTACTCGTCCATTTAGGGAACGTTGTTAAAAATGTTCACCTCGATATTATATTTAAAATGTCTATTAGTGCGTTTATAAGGGTTTTTTTATTTCTGAAGATTTAATTAATAATGAAAGAAGTGACTTTTTATATTTTTTACTAATCTTTTAGTGTTGATATTTTATGTAATTTAGACAGAATAACGCCTATAAATGCTGGTACTACCTATCTGTTGGTGTAGTGAACCTGCGGATTGCAAAGTCAGAACTCGCATTTTGTTTTTCACTTCATGCATTGAATACACGTCAAGCACAGGCCAGCATACGTAACTGAACTGATAAAAGTTACATAGTAAAAATGTTTACTACAAATTAAAGTTATTTCATAATTTAGTTGTTTTTTACCATAAAATCCCAATCTTCTGGCAAATGATATGAAATAGGTTTTATTCCATCTGCAGGAAATATACTACGGTGTTAATTAAGATTTTAAAATATTATTTGTTACTGTGGTGGCACCAGGATGATTTATAAATGTCAAATGGATTATGTTAGTTATTTACATTTGGACGTCCTTATATTGGTTTCACAGATGTCCTGAATTCAGCCCAAATAAACAAAACATACAATTTTAAAACTGTATGAACACCCAAGAATATAAATCAGTGACTCTTAAATCCTGTCGTTAGTACGTCTCATTTCTTATACGTACTGTATACTGTATATTTAAGATGAACAACCTTCTAATCTTAATTTCTTCTTTTCATGTTACATATTACTTGAAAGTATTTGGGATGTACCCGAATTACCCAAAAATGAATTCTAGCAGACCACAATTAATTGTTATTGTAAAGTTTATCTCCAACTAAGATAAAGAGAGATAGGTAGAACACACCTAATAACTCCAGCCAGATATACCTTGAAATATATTATGTCTGCATATACCCTGCTACACAACAATTAGATATCCTCAATCGTCATCATCATCTAACACTTACTCTCTATTAACTTATTCTATACATCCAAATAAACTCTTACATTTGCACAAGTATGCAATATAGTATATACTGTAAACAGGTGATTGATTTAGCCCATCTAGAACGACTAACGTGAACAGCCGTACGTAGAAGGATACAGATGCATCTTTATCAGGATGGAACAAGGTAAATCTAACATGAAGGCAAATGTCTGTGAACAGAGTCATACAAATTTCTGATTCAAATTCCATTGAATTCCTTTCTGTGCACTGTACTTAAATATAACGTTTCCGTGTATATTTGACTAGTTCTTTGTAAACCAACTTAATATGAAAAATAAAAAATCTAAGATAACCTATAAGTAACATTTATTTGACTATTCCTAAGTTACTACGTTATTAACCGTATCCGTGTACAGCCGTTGTAATACAAAGTAATCAGGCGAAGCTAGAATGCAATTATGAGCAAATTACCAATTTCCCAGCTTAATGGATGCAAAGCTAGTTTGTGTCTTGTTTATTCATGATGCATCTGTAATTATCTATTAAATGACAATACAAGTAAAATACTGCATGCCATTTAGGTTACCGTGCT
Organism: Stictocephala bisonia; assembly: GCA_035578905.1. NCBI lineage: Eukaryota > Metazoa > Arthropoda > Insecta > Hemiptera > Membracidae > Stictocephala > Stictocephala bisonia. The sequence continues at coordinate 98,051 of JAQJVL010002344.1, read as the reverse complement.
GCTTTACACTTCATCCTTTAGTGTTACGTTTTATAATATACGCAAACAGGAAAGTTTAAAACTATTTAGGAAATTAATAAAAGGTGTTTATTTGAATTTTTTGGATTCGGTTTTACAGAAGTAAGATGCGAATTTTAATTACTGTAGTAATTTTTTTGCAGACAGTATAATAAGATTATATTTAAAATACTCCAATGCCTAAGGCATTTAAAACTCGTATATAAACAACATTGATTGCGCACGAATTTTACAGTATTAAAGATTTTATGGCACACAACCGGAACACCGACTGATGTACTGACAGAGTGGAATAAATTCAAATGAATGAAATTAGAATAAATGTAAACTTTCTGTGTGTTTGGAAGAGATCCAGTTGTCATAGAGTGAATGGAAAATGTTATATAAGTTATATTTAGCTTCATACTGACGATTGCCTGCAGTGCAATATTGTTCCGTAATAAAAGATTTATTTATTAATTAATTTTTTTCTACTGACGAGCAGTCATACATATGTTATTTAAGAAATTGAAAAGTTTCTTTTATTTAATTAAATAAAATTTGCATTATTCAAAACTTTTATCACAGAGCTTCCTAGAATTTCTTTCAAAAACCTCTTAAATTTATTTATTTGTTTTAGATGTTTTATTTATGAACTACTTGGAAACTCTGGTACCCCTGCTAAGTCTTGTAGCATGACGTTCATGTATGTTCAAATCTTTTTTACTTAGTACTAAAAATTTTGTTCAAGCACAAAAGGTTTACAATCTAAATATTTAAAAAAAGTTATGAAACCATACTATTGTTGAATTTACAAGTAGAATTATTTCCGCAAAAAAAGCCAGAGTATCAATCTTTAGCCTAAATAATAACATACCAACTAAAAAATTAGTAAAATTCAATGTCCAGTTATATATTAGTAAAACAAGTAATAAATGTTGACAATGGTTTGAACATAAAATTATATAAGAAATCTGCAAGGTAATTAAGGCATTAATGCAAATAGAAATTGAGATCATTCATTAGATAACAAATTAAGAAAATCAGCACACGCTCTAACTGACAAAAAGGGTGATAAACGTTTTTGACAATTCCTCTCCGTAAAATTGTGTACTGTCGCTTGAAACTAATTTAGACTTGTTTAGTGTCTTCGTGAATTCTATCGGACAAAGGACAAAAAAGTAGCCGATTGATTCATAAAAAAAGCTAGGTACTTGTGGTCTTTAGTGTGACTTATCCGTTGATTTATATTAAACGTATTTCTTCATTCTGATCGCTCAACAAGGAGTTTCTGCGAACTGGGTATTGGCTTTGTTATGGATGTTGTCATAACACACTTAAATAGGTAATTTTTTTATAAAGAGTTTTTAGTAGTACAGTAGTTATTTCATTATTCCTGGGTTCATGTAATCACCAATAGTCCGAGTAGTAAGCTGTTGGAAAAGTCGTAGATTCAGGACTAAAGAACGATTAAAAGATGTATCTCTCCTACTCGTACTTTTTTAACACTTTTCATACATAAATAGCTTTTTAATTAGCATAATACGTGCTGGTACATATAATATATAAGTGAACGTCACACAACACAAATATATTTCGATATAAGCACAAAATGGACAAATATATTACAATAGTAGTACAATATGCACAAATATTATTGACCGATTTCGGCGAATCACGCTCACCTTCCTCAGATTAGAGGGACTCACAGAAGAATGATTCCCTAGTACAAAATATAGTAGTACTAGTACAAAATGCACAAATATTATGGTTATCGATTTCGGTAACCACGCTCTCCTTCTTCTGTGAGTGTAGAGGGAATCGTTATTCTGTCTCTGGTCTGAGGAAGGTGAGCGTGGTTCGCCGAAATCGATCAATAATATTTGTGCATTTTGTACTATTATTGTATTATATTTGTGCATTTTGTGCTTATATTGAAATATATTTGTGTTGTGTGACACTCACCTGTGCTTTCATATATAGATTTAACTTAAAAAAGGTAAATCATCCATTGTACGTAAGTAAATCTATTAGAACTACACGATTTTCAAGAGTGATATCACAAATAGTATTAGTATTGTTATCTTTAAGGAAATAAAATATTTTATACATATTACAAATTTATTTTGACACTTTATTAATCATACCCATTCGTTACAAAATAAAGTAATAATTCTGTAACCAATGGTTAACCAAAATGATATTTTACCAGGCAGCAACTACAAACTTAGTACTGCGAAACCTTTTACCCTCATGGAGCCAACTTCCATCAACATAAAATATTGGACTTGCTAGAAGCAACATGAATTCTGCGAGCATCTCTGAAATGCATTACGGAAGAAGTGGACGGACGCGTAAGCTATATTTTATTCAAGGGTGACATATTCGATATTGGCCAAACACACCTGAGACTACTCTTTGAGATATTGCCTAACATGTTGTGTGTTTTTGATATAATGCATTTATACGTGTCATGGTATAAGTTAAAAATTTAATAAAAATAAGCTTATATATTCAAATTATTAAAGTTTCAATAAAAACCAATACATGTGACTTTCAACTAGGCCTTTTGCCAGAAAAGCTGGTAAGGCAACAAACATAAGGCAACAAACATAAGGCAACAAAACTTTATTTGTAAACAAAAAAGACAATAATTATTTGGGAAAACAGATGTAAATAATTTAAAGTATATTAGTATACAAATATTAAAATCTATCAGGAATATATGAAATTACCTGTGATAACTACGAAGAAAAATACATAGGACAAACCAAAAGAAATTGAAAAATAAGATTCATATATATATATATATATATGTATATATATATATATATATATATATATATATATATATATATATATATATATATATATATATATATATATATATATATATATATTTGAGTGTATAATTAATAATTAAATTAGTTGATAATAAACGATAATTTTGAATATTCTCATATTGTTCATTAAAGATGAATTATTTTTGTTTATAAGATATGTTTCCCAGGCATTTAAGTATTTAGTAGATGAAACCGACTTTATTATTTTTGAATTTTCTTTATGATTTGTTGTCAAACAATGTCTAGCAGCTTCTGACTTTTCTTCTTTGTTAAATTTAATGTGCGAAAAATATTCTTTGAATCTTATTTTTAAATTTCTTTTTGTCTGACCTATGTTTTTTTCTCTGCAGTTATCACAGTTAATTTCATATATTCCTGATAGAGTTTCATTTTTAATAGTGTATTTAGGGTTATTCAGTGTGTTTTTTAATATGTTTGTAATTTTGAATGAAGGTTTCATATTTGAATTTTTCTTTAATGGGTGTTGAATAGTTCTTGATATTTTTTTGTTAAATGTAAAACTTGCTTAATAATTGTCTTCTCTTTCTTTTATTTCTTTTAGTGTAGTTCTTGATTTTTTAATTTGTTTCTTAACACACTTATTTAATATATTATCAATTAATATAGGATCACTTCCATTGTAAACAGCAATATTTTTGATATAGGAAAGTTCGTTTTCAAAATTGTGTTAATTTAAAGGTGTATTTAATAATCTATAATCATGTTGTTGAATGCTGTTCTTTTTTGAGTTGGCGGATGATATTAATCATTGGTGAAGAATCTGTTGGTATGAGTTGGTTTTCTATATAGGCCTATATTAAAATCAAAATTTGAAGAATTTGATTTTCTTGAAACTAAAATATCTAAGAATGGTAATTTTGAATTGGATTCAGATTTATGCGTAAATTTTATTGTTGCGTAAAAAGAGTTCAATTGACTGAGAAATTTATTTAAATTTTGATTTGTGTTAAATATTACAAATATATTATCCACGTTTCTAAACCAGTATTGGGGAAAATATGATAAAGTTTCTTTGGCTTTTATTTCAAAATTACTCATAAATAAGTTTACCACAAAACAGAATAATGGATTTCCCATAGCAGTACCTTCTGTTTGTTGATATAATTTGTTGTTAAATTGAAATATATTTTGATTCATACAACAGTTAATTAATATGAAATGTTCTTTTTTGTTCTTTGCATAAATTTATTAAAATGAACCATTTTTCAAATAATTTCATTGTTTCTTTTAAAGGAAGATGTTGATATAGAGAAGTAACGTCAAAAGAAATCATCATATCATCTTCTTGTACTTCTAAATTTTTGACACAGTTTATGAACTCATATAGATTTTTTATTGCTAAAGATGGGAAAGGATCTAGTTGTTGTAGGTTTTTGTGCTAACCATTTTGAAAAGTTATAGTTTTGAGCATTTATTGAATTTACAAAGGACGCATACTTTTGTAAATTTAAGATTCAAAAAACATTTTTCGCAAGTTAAATTTAACAAACAATTATCAAGAACTATTCAACACTCATTAAAGGAAAATTCATATATCAAACCTTTATTCACAACTACAAACATATTAAAAAACAAACTGAATAACCCTAAAGACAACAATAAAAATGAAAATCTTTCATGAATATATGAAATTAACTGTGATAACTACGAAGAAACATAGGACAGACCAAAAGAAATTTAAAAATAAGATTCAAAGAACATTTTTCGCACATTAATTTAACAGAAAAGAAAAGTCAGCAGTTGCTAGACATTGTTTGACAACAAATCATAATATCAGCAAAGAAAGTTCAAAAATAATTAAGTCAGTTTCATCTTCTAAATACCTGGGAAACATATTTTATAAACGAAAGTAATTCATCTATAACGAACAATGAAAGTGGGCCTATTCAAAATTCCCATTTATTATCAACTTATTTAATTAAAAATTATACACTCTAATATACTATACATTATTTACAATATATTTTTACTAATATTCTTTAAATTATTTATATTTGTTTTCCCATCTAATTATTGTCTGGTTTGTTTACAAATAAAGTTGTCTTGCCTAGCAAAAGGCCTAGTTGAAATTAAATTTATTGGTTTTTATTGAAAATTTAATAATTTGAACATATATAGTCACCAATACCGAAGTCATCTATATCTGAACTTGACTACTAAAAATAAGGCTGTTTTATTTACTGTACATTATATGACGTTTTATTAGTTCTTCTGAATGCACCACGTATGTCTTAAATATGTTTCCATTTATATTATTTTGCTGGTGCTATTTTAACGATATTTTAAAACGGAATATTAATTTTATAAACAAAACCACGTCTCTAATAAAGATCACTAATAAACGTAATATATATATATATATATATATATATATATATATATATATATATAGAATATTATTTTTATACAACTATATAAATAGTTCTTTTTAGTAATACCATTTAAAAATAAATGAATAAATAGTAAAGGTAATACACCATTTTGTATTTCAGTGTTATTTCTAAAGTGCAATAATTTTTTTCAAATAAAATTGTTAACATTTATACAACTAACATTTATTCAAACTCCCTTCTGCATTTCTATAAAACAAAATTAAAAAATAGTTTCTGGTCAAACGTATAGTTGTGTTAAATAGTTTAAGAAGAAATTACTAGTCATGGATATCCTAGGTTAGTAATTACTTTGGTTTTTCATGAGTTTTAATTATTCTTCAATGTAAACTAATATACAAACATACAGTAGTTTTCATTACTAATTGTTACAATTCCACCATTTGCATATAGATTGAAGTTGTTCCGTCATCGCCCATTGTGAACTCCATCACGACATCCACGTACATATTTAATAAATTTATATTTGTCAACGGTGCAGTTATTCGTATGGAACATATTGTATACTAGTTTCGTTGTGAAGGTTATCTTGATTTTATTGCAATGCTAATCTGAAAATTCTGAAAAGCTAGAAATAAAGAAACTTTATTGTTGTTTACAGAAGTAAATTATCATACAGCAAATGTTTTATAGTATATAGATCTGAATAAAGTTTTAACCGTAGCTAAATTTTATTTTATTTTAATAAATGTATTTATTTAATTAGGTAACATCGTACAAAATTATTTAATTTACATTTACATTTGTAATTTAAGTTACACTATACGTAAAAAACTTATGATATAAATTGTTAATTTGTTCAAATAATACATAACTGGGTGGAGTACTTTTAAATATATAATTTTTTGTATGTTTTTATATTAAACTATTTTACCTAACGAGCATTTATAAAAAAGTTGTAAAGCAGTTTTTGTATAGCTATGATTGATGGATTATGCACTAATTATAAATATTGACATATGGATTTTAACACTTCTAGACTTACTCGATATATTGATTGTCAAACCATAAATTTCGAGGGGTTCCAACAATAAAATTGGAGAGCAGAGGTATATCAACACTCACCAGTAGACCGTATTACGGTAAAAGCAGGCGATTCCGTGGATTTGAGAACTCTACTGGGAAATATGAGTGTGTACATATTGGATGACATACTGAATGTGGGCCGGAACTGGTATATAAATACCCAGCAGTAAACTGTATTACAGTAAAAGCAGGCAATACCGTGGATTTGAGAACTCTACTGGGAAATATGAATGTGACATATGGGATGACGGACTGATTGTGGACCAGCACTGGTATACAGTATAAACACCCAGCAGTAAACTGTATTACAGTAAAAGCAGGCAATACCGTGGATTTGAGAGTTCTACTGGGAAATATGAGTGTGTACATATTGGATGACGGACTGCTTGTGGACCAGCACTAGTATATAAACACCCAGCAGTAAACTGTATTACAGTAAAAGCAGGCAATACCGTGGATTTGAGAGATCTACTGGGAAATATGAGTGTGTACATATTGGACGACGGACTGATTGTGGACCAGAACTGATATACAAACACCCAGCAGTAAACTGTATTATATTAAAAGCAGGCAATACCGTGGATTTGAGAACTCTACTGGGAAATATGAATGTGTACATATGGGATGACGGACTGATTGTGGACCAGCACTGGTATATAAACACCCAGCAGTAAACTGTATTACAGTAAAAGCAGGCAATACCGTGGATTTGAGAGGTCTACTGGGAAATATGAGTGTGTACATATTGGATGATGTACTGATTGTGGACCAGCACTGGTATATAAACACCCAGCAGTAAACTATATTACAGTAAAAGCAGGCAATACCGTGGATTTGATAGGTCTACTGGGAAATATGAGTGTGTACATATTGGATGACGTACTGATTGTGGACCAGAACTGATATACAAACACTTACCAATAACCGTATTATAATAAAAGCAGGCAATTCTGTGGATTTGAGAAGTCTGCCGGGGAATATGAATGTGTACATATTGGATGACGGACTGATTGTGGGCCGGCACTGCGTCTGTTTGCGTTGAAATAGTGAAGAATTTTCATCGGTTTGATATAAATTTTTATGAATCTGTCTAATGAAGTTAAATATGGCTATTAATTAATATACTACATATATAGCACTCGTTTTTGTACAAATGTTAACCCCCTTCCCCACGTAGTTACATAAGTGAAATATCTAAATACCCTCGCAATACTTTGTTGTTATTTTCACAATTTTTGAAAATTTGACAAAACTGTTTTTCTTTCTTAACTGGGCAATGACATTTGTCAACCTCTACCATAGATGTTTGGAAGTTGTTCGAAAACCTGAGGAAATTAATTACTTATTTTTGTTTTCATTTTACCAAAAAAATTTTTATACGATTTTGTGTAAAAAATGCAATTTTTATGGAAATCACGCTAATTTGAGATAGTTTAATTTTATACATAAAGAGCTCCTAAATTTTATAAAACATAATTGTATGATAAAATTGGCAAAAAGAACTGTAAAGCAATAAAGTGTGATTATATTTGTTAAAAATATTACTGTTTATACATTATATAATTCTAGTTACGAGTCATATGACAATAGGTAATCTAAGGGACTATGATAATCTTGCTCGTCAGATAGCGACCACAAGACATATGGCCACATATACATCGCACTAACCCATGTATAACTGTCTCGCCTTAATGTAATATACTTCCACTATATCAGTTGACCTGGCCAATTATGATCAGCGTTACTTACTCTATAGGTCCCAAAGTATAGAATAGTATGTATATAATTTAATATCTCGATAAAAATCACGTAAAAATATTTATTTCTGTTAGTCGTTTGGCAATGTTAGACTTATATTTTCAATCTTAAGTATGACATTGCATAAGAATGAAAAAAGGGAATCTATAATTTTAGCATTCAACACCTTCTTTGACAGTTGTGTAGGTAACCGCTCTTAATGTTTCTCGTAATGTTTTTATTAAAGTATATAGATAACTGATGTATATATTTAAATAGATAGTAAATTCAGCCTCTTACTTTGAATGTACTTGAATTGATACACTTAATTTAGAAAAAAAAACTATATAGTCCAGAAACCACTTTAATCCGGCAAGAACTCTATCCAGAAGGTGCCGGATTGAAGAGGTTTCATTGAAGGAGGAAGTTGCTAATATAATAGGCTTATATTTTTTCGTTTTTACTGACCTTTGAATTTTGTTGCTTTGAGAGAAATGCATTTGTTAATTTAATTTCAAAGTCAAAGACATAGATAACTCCAGAGCGGGGATTATTTTTACTGTTATTTTTTTCTTCTATTGTGTAATATAACACAATATTGATGAAGGAGTATAATTGATTTTATACGCTAGTCTGTATAATCAAGGGTAATATACATATTGTTCAAAAGTCCGGGGATGGTATTATATTTTTAACCACAGCACATAAAGCACTTTACAAATAAATACAATACCTACAAATCTACATACTTAGGAAGAAAATCGATATGTATTAATTAGTAGAACATCGTAGTGTAAATTATACCCAAAAAAATAATAAAAAAAGGCGCTCGTCAGTCTCAATACTGATCTTATGTGCATGTTCAGAACGGATAAATTTTATGGTAACCATATCAGAAGAAGCTACAAGACCTCACTCATGATTACTGTACACAAAGCCTACTTTAAGATCTATTCAGTGCACATCTATTCTTCTATAGGAACGTGAATAGAACGATCCACTTTTATACTGACGATCCACGAGGGGTCAGTAGAAAAGTTTTAATGTAAGCATAGGTTGACATGGAAATGATTTTAAAGTGATAGTCAAGCAAAGAAGAATGCCGCAACCTGCACTTCAAAAGCTTTATCCGTTACAAAATGTTGGAGGTTCAAGAAGTAATGAAATAATCAAGAATGTACCTAAAAACTGTAAATTTCCATCTATAGATTAAATTTGTAAATTTATTCAAAATATATAAATATATCCTAACAGTATACATAGTTAAGTAAAATTTTTCTCTTTTGTATTAGGAATTCCAAAAGCTCTGTTTCGTATTTTCCTCTTATATTCACAAAAATATTTATAATAAGTTATAATGTACAATATTTTCTGATTTAACTAGCATTCATTTAAAGTAGGATGCCCTTCTTTACCTAAGTAACATTTTGGTAAGTAAAGAAAATTATTTAAGAAATTAGTGTACTATTACTTAACTAATATCTGATTCGCGAGAGTGGGACTGTCACTGGGTGCCTAATGGCTTCTGTGACTGACATGGAGACAGTGAGTAATGGCGACAGCGCTTCATGTAATTTAGTGACTGATTCATTTTGTAGATTAGTTGCAATTAGCTCCACTGATAATAGAGAGATGCTTTTAAAAAATAACTAGTACATTTTGTAAAAAAACTGGGGCTTTAGTACGCTATGATATTATTTTATATAAGTCAAATCCTTACATTTAAATTGGCATTTACACTATCATCTGTGTTATGATAGAATAACATGTACCAGCATCGTGGCTCAGTGGGCTACAGGCCTGTCGATTACAAGTTCTAAGTTTCGAATCTCTAACTGAGCTGATTTATATAAGTTCACATACAGTTCTGCTTGGAGACTTATCTTTATGTAGACTAACTGGTACATGTTTACCGTTCTCAGGGAAATTTCAACACAACAATCAATCCGCTCATAGAGGGAACTGATTAGCTGAAAATCAGACCAGCACTACGTTGTTCGGATTCCAAGTAAAGGTAAGGGCGTGTAGGTCCCTTAGTTGCCCCGGCTGTTGGGCTATTAATAAATTGCCCTTTCTGAGGAATAGTTGAACTCAGTTAGTAACCAGACTACACTCATCCACACTCATCCTACACTGATATCACCAGTCATATTCGCCTTAAAATACTAACAACGTTGTGTCGGCGTCTCATATGTAAGAATGTAAGAACTGATTATCATAACAAACAATGAGTGTGGTGGAATAACTCGCCAAACTGATCATAGTCAGATGTAAACGATGAAATTATAAGTTTATGAATGAAACAACTATAAATATAAGCAGCCTGTATTGTACTTATCATATCCACATATATTGACTTGTCGTTCATAAACTGTGGTAATTTTATGATTGCGTTTGTTATTTAGCCCCCCGTCTTTGTAATGAAGTTAGAATTTATAAATATTTCGTTAATAACGTGTGGTTTAAAACATAATTTTTGTAGAATATTGGAACTAGTTGTGCGCTGTATGGTGATGCTATTTAAGTTAAAGAAAAGATAAACTGCGTTTCAAAAGTCATTAAAGTCAGCGTACCACCACTGTAGGTGTTGGGTGGCTGGGAGGGACATTATCATTGCATGAATTTCGGTGGGTTATCACCATGTAGGTATAAGGGTTATCACCATTTTATGTGTCTGAGTGGCTGGAAGGGTCATCACCGCTACAGGTGATAAGATGAGTGAGAGAAGCATGACCACTTTAAGAGTTTGAGTGGGTGAGGGAGTCATCACCGTGAGTTTGAGTGGGATTGTCTTCATCATCACAGATGTGTAACATTGCACCCTCTAGGGTTGAAGATTAAATCAATAAATTCAAATGTAACGTTTGTACACACTTGTTACTTATGCGGCACCGGCGAATTTAATAGACTAGAAAAAAGTGCAAATGAATTAAAACACAAATATTACTTATTAAATAAATGGTTGCAAAGAATTGGTACAAACTTTGTCCCATATTAAACACTAAAAAATCAAAACTTTAAAAATTACCAGTTTGATTCCTAAATATGGAATTGTGGATATGGAATTGTTTTGTGGGGCTCTACTTCTCATTCAAACTTTTTAAGAACCTTCCGCATACAAAAAAGGGCTATCCGAATTATGGCCGGAATAAATAAAAGAACGTCATGCAGATATTATTTTAAATCTTTGAACATTTTAACCTTGCCATCAATCTATATTTATGAAACTCTAACTTATTATAAATTTAAATTTTCAAACATTTTAATGGGCTCAGATATACATAATTATGACACCAGGCAAAAGAACCAACATAGACAGACCACGCACAGATTAGAAATTACTACCTGGCTTCCACAAAACATAGGTCCAAACTTGTTTAATAAATTGCCCGATGTAATTAAACAAGAAGGCACACAGACAAAATTCAAAACTCTACTACATCAATTTTTATTGGAAAGAGCTTGTTACTCTATTACTGAATTTTTAAATACTTAATTAGTTTATAAATGGATTTATACTTGGTTATATATTTTATTTTTACTATTTAGTTAAGCAAGTGTTTTTATTTGATTGAATATGCTATTTTATGTTAATACTGAACAACTAATGTAATTAAATATTATTAATGTAAAATATGCTAATTTGACGTTTGTTATACAATGTTACTAATTGTCAACAACAAATAAAATGATTTGATTTGATATATGTTTTTTGCCATAACTCAAAAACTAGTCACGTTAAAGATACGTGTTTTTTGCTAAAATACATTAAATTGTAATTCACATATTTACTGAAATTTTAATCAAAATTCCATTCTTGGGAAATTCCATTTTTGTATGTTTTTTTGCCCATCAAAATTAAAAAAACAAAATATCATAAAAGTGAAAAAATGGGCTGGAAATTTTGGCTAAATACACGTGCATACCAAATTTTATAAAAAAATATCCATCCGTTTGGTTTCCAGCGAACTGCACATACACACAGACAGACACATAGACGGAGCCTGTTCGAAAAAAAAACACTTTTTTGGGTTCAGGGGACCCTAAAATGGATTTTTAGACCAACTTGTAAAAAGATTCTTTGTTGGTGATCACAATACTTTCTCTATGCTAACGAATATGGGAGAAAGTAAAAAGTAGTGTGATTGGGCTGAATAAAAGTGAGTTTATCCTAAATCACAATTAAAATGGATATGACATACTGTAAGGGTTTTCTTATTTAACTTTAGTTGTTTTACATCTGTAGGAAAAATAAGGCTTTTAAATGTCGAGTGCTTTAAAATCACTTTGTTGTCAACCAGATGAATAAAAATAAGAAAACAAATCAATATAGTAAAACATTTTTTTTAATCAAATAAAATAAAATGGCATATAACTTAGTTAAACTATGTAATTTTTTAACAAACCCCTTAAATATCCAGAATTAACAGCCAAAACCATCCCTTAATTTTCGTGTTATTTATAATGATAGTAGTATAAATATATACAAAAATATTTATCAGTACTTCGTAGGCAACAAAAAATAATCAGTAATCCTTGTCATAATGAGCTTATGGTAACAAACCAAGAAGCACAATTTAAGCTATATCTAAACAATAAAGCAATAATTATATAAAATTATAAAAGATTTATTCAGAGACTTTATACATTAGTAACTACTAATTATAAAACTCGCTAAATTAACAACGCTTAAAACAACTCAGCAACAAAACAAAGGAACACAAAACAGGAATTAAAACTGGGGGCTCTTGAACCATTCACTGCAGTGCAATGCCAGATCCACTTGAGCGGTTTAAACTCTCTCTGAAATATACAGTTACACTCTGAATATACTGGCAACATTAAAACCCTGTTATGTTGAGAGATGCTCCGCATAATTAGTTTCAAAATGTTGTATGGAATTTCCTATTTCATCCGAATTGAAATTATGAGCTTAACGAAAACGTGATTTTGCTCCTAATTCACTTGAAATAATCCGTGAAATGTCATAACGATCTTAACTAGTAATATTATGATTGTAATATAAAATTATTTAGTTACGTAGCAATAATATATATTTTATGACAATACTTTTTGTTCTACGAATTCAAGAATCTGTTTAAAAATTAATGATCAATACCTATATTCTTTGAGAAAAAATATATTTATATTAATTTAACTTATGAATATCAATACTCTACAGTGATTTAATATTAAAGTATCAATGGTAACGTGGGAAATATTTTGTCTAATTTATGTTGTTAAAGATGTACTTTATATGATCAAACTTGTAAAAAGACAAAACGTAGCTTTCATACAATGTTGTTATAAATTAATGTTGTTATAAATTAATGTCAGTTGAAACATTCCACTATAATGTATATATGTTCATGACAGAAATTATAATTCCCTAAATATAATAAAAAATAAATTCCCAAATGTTAGTTGTTAATTAATGTGAAAATATTGCAATAACCAAATTAATTCTAAAAATTTTTTGTACATATATATAATGTCCGAAATAAGTTATATTTATTACAAACATATAACCATAGTAACGGATGGGCCATAAAAACCTGATACTCTTTAAACAGCTGTTTATAAATGGTTTATAAAATATAGATCGTGCCTTTGTCATTGAAGTGTTTTTTTTATTTATTTTTTTTATAATGAGTCTGTTACTGTTACGCAACGACTTTTTCGTAACAATTTTCATGTTCCACGTCATGGTTGTGTTCCCTGTCGGAACACCATTAATAAGTGGGTTTGTAATTTTAGAAACACTACATTCGCACTAAAAAAGAAACCAACTGGTAGGCCTATATCTGTTCGTACCCATGAGAATGTTGAAAGAATTCGTGAAGCTGTGTTTCAAAGCCCAAAACAATCAGCCAGAAGGCAGTCCGTTGCATTAGCAGTTTCAAGAGCAAGTATACATCGATTTTTTCATCCTGATTTTAACTTCCATCCCTACAAGATACATGTTGTGCAAACACTTAATGACACAGATCCTGGTTTTCGCATACATTTCTATCAAACGCTACTGCAACGCATTCATGAAGAAAACAATGCAAATTTTGAGAATGTCTGACGAAGCTCATTTTGACTTAACAGGAAGTGTTAACCCTCAGAATTATCGTTACTGGTCAAGGAATAATCCTAAAGAAATTCACGAACCACCCTTGCATAGCGAAAGAGTTACTGTTTGGTGTGGTGTTGCACGTTTTGGAGTAATTGGGCCATATTCTTTTAAAGATTACATAGGTGCAACAGTTTCTGTGAGTGCCGAACGATATGTTAACATGATTCAGAACTTCTTAATTCCCCGACTGCAAGAGCTAGATATTGAAATGGTTCCAGCAAGAAGGTACAAGAAGCGCACACACACCAATTTGTCTATGCATGTTTAACGACACCTATTCCCAGGACATCTCATCTCTCGCTTTTGTGAGTATGGAAAACATGGCCTGCACGATCGCCCGAAGTACGCGTGAGTGCTTGTGATTTTTGGCTGTGGGATTACTTGAATGGTAAACCTTATGCTGCGAAACCTAACAACATTTTCGAGTTGAAGAACTGCATTAGGAATGCGGTTGCTGCAATACCGCTGCCTATGATCCGTAAGGTAATGTCAAATTTTGTTAAAAGATTAGAGACCTGTGTGAAAATCGGAGGAATGCATCTGAGTGGTATTTTATTCCATAAATAAAAATAGCATATATAAGGAAACATTTTGGTTAGTTCAAAAAAATAAAAATCTAGTTTGTTAACATAGTCGTTTTATTTTGAATACCGTCAGGTTTTTATGGGACATCCTGTAAAATATAATAACATAAAGTAGTGAATTTCAGCCGTTTTACCTTCCAATAATGCGACGCTAGCGCTCCAAGCGGTCGTAAAGCAGCCATCTGGTGCGATAAACAGCTGCTGTAGCACACATGATTGTTGTTTATGTCAATAATGGTATTGTAACACTATAATTTTTAACACTTCAATGCTTTCTACTACTCAATTGAATTACTACTTAAGTGAACAGCCATGTTATCTAGAGGGGAGATGTAGCTCTGCATCACGACTGCCAAGAGCGCTAGCGTCGAACAGCATCGCTACTGTGTATATTGTACTGTGATTTAACCATCCATAATACTGTTCCATAATATTTATACCTTAAGTAAACTAGTGAATTCAAGCTGTTTGTTAATGAACAACCTCGTACTTCCTTAGAACCATACTGATACTTATTAAAACCATATTATGTTTACATTGAACTAATAAGCATATTATTAACTGTCTCCTTTTCAAGACACTTTGAGACAAATTGTAAAGAAAGCATCTTGTCCTTTTCTGGGGACCATAATAAGCTCATTTGCATACTTGTCGAGTGTATTAACTTTCAAAGTAATTGACTTCAAGACGAGCCATTATGACTCCTCGCTCACAATTTGTTCATGTTTCTTCTTGCTAATGAACTTTCCTTTACATACCAAAAAAGGATCATGTAA
Source organism: Stictocephala bisonia (assembly GCA_035578905.1). NCBI lineage: Eukaryota > Metazoa > Arthropoda > Insecta > Hemiptera > Membracidae > Stictocephala > Stictocephala bisonia. Next base: position 82,556 of record JAQJVL010002344.1, on the reverse strand, counting down.
TTGCTCCTAAAGTGGACATTTTCTACTTAAGGGTAATTACTGTATATTATATTGTCTATTTTTACAATGTGCTCTATTTTAATATTTAAATGCTAAATTTTATAGTAATTACTATCAGATACTAACCAACGTAGTAGCAATGAACTCGATGTGCGAGTTCTAGATTATATGATTGTTTAAGGTTGAATGGAAAAGAGGACTTAATATTCCTAACCCCACTAATAAAGAGACTTTTCATCAATTTAATTTAATCGTTTAAATGAACTCCTATGACTATTATGAACAGTATGGCCAACGTTAATACGTTTTAGCAAATCATAACACCTTATAGCTCAATATTACAGGTTGCGTTTTGTTTTCTTCCCGTAAAAAATTGTTTAGCCTTAGCCGAAAAGGCTTTCGTAGCACTGGTTGGTACTTTCTGAGACCAATTTAAAAGGGTATAATTATTGTACGAAAACAAAATCATTCAGTGTTAACTACGAAATATAATTACAAAAGCAGTAATAGGCTTAACTTATGTAATGGGCCTTTACACAGTCCCACGATTCTAAAATGAATCATATTTGTTTACGTTACTCGGATTTATGATTGAATAAATCATTTCAGGCACGGATTGTGGCTAAAAAATCGGACAGTGAAATATTTTTAAGTACATTTTTCAATGAAAGAGCAATTCAAAGAGTTATAATGTACAAACAATTTCTTGTAAGTAGAATGTTACGTTAGTTTTTATGATTCTACATCGGCCTATAGGAAGGTTTCATTTTTCGAGAGTAAGTATACTGTATATAACATTAACAGCATGGAGCCATTAAATCTGTAAATGTTTGATTTTTCACTTTTTATTGAATTATATCCTATAAGAGAAGGACATTGACAGGGGAAAGGTTTTATTTATACTTTGTTTTATTTGAAAGTTCAGATCCACAGAGAGCCTCATACTAAAGTAGGCTGTGTATAGGCACAGATATACACATAGCTACTTGTATATCTTCCATGACAGGGACATCCTTTGTCACACCTTGTATATCTTCCATGACAAGGTCATCCTTTGTCACACCTTGTATATCTTCCATGACAATGTCATCCTTTGTCACACCTTGTATACCTTCCATAACAAGGTCATCCTTTGTCACACCTTGTATTTCTTCCATAACAAGGTCATCTTTTGTCACACCTTGTATATCTTCCATGACAAGGCCATCCATTGACACACCTTGTATATCTTCCATGACGAGGCCATCCTTTGTCACACCTTGTATATCTTCCATAACAAGGGCATCCTTTGTCACACCTTGTATATCTTCCATGCCAAGGTCATCCTTTGTTACACCTTGTATATCTTACATGACAAGGTCATCCTTTGACTCACCTTGTATATCTTCCAAGACAAGGCCATCCTTTGACACACCTTGTATATCTTCCATGACAAGGTCATCCTTTGACACACCTTGTATATCTTCCAAGACAAGGCCATCCTTTGACACACCTTGTATATCTTCCATGCCGAGGTCATCCTTTGTCACACCTTGTATATCTTCCATGACAAGGTCATCCTTTGTCACACCTTGTATATTTTACATGACAAGGTCATCCTTTGACTCACCTTGTATAATGTATATCTTCCAAGACAAGGCCATCCTTTGACACACCTTGTATATCTTCCATGACAAGGTCATCCTTTGTCACACCTTGTATATCTTCCATGGTCACACCTTGTATATTTTACATGACAATGTCATCCTTTGACTCACCTTGTATATCTTCCAAGACAAGGCCATCCTTTGACACACCTTGTATATCTTCCATGACAAGGTCATCCTTTGTCACACCTTGTATATCTTCCATGACAAGGTCATCCTTTGACACACCTTGTATATCTTCCAAGACAAGGCCATCCTTTGACACACCTTGTATATCTTCCATGCCGAGGTCATCCTTTGTCACACCTTGTATATCTTCCATGACAAGGTCATCCTTTGTCACACCTTGTATATCTTCCATGACAATGTCATCCTTTGTCACACCTTGTATATCTTCCATGACAAGGCCATATTTTGATACACCTTGTATATCTTTCACGACAAGGTCATCCTTTGACACACCTTGTATATCTTCCATGCCAAGGTCATCCTTTGTCACACCTTGTATATCTTCCATGACAAGGTCATCCTTTGACTCACCTTGTATATCTTCCAAGACAAGGCCGTCCTTTGACACACCTTGTATATCTTCCATGACAAGGTCATCCTTTGACACACCTTGTATATCTTCCAAGACAAGGCCATCCTTTGACACACCTTGTATATCTTCCATGCCGAGGTCATCCTTTGTCACACCTTGTATATCTTCCATGACAAGGTCATCCTTTGTCACACCTTGTATATTTTACATGACAAGGTCATCCTTTGACTCACCTTGTATAATGTATATCTTCCAAGACAAGGCCATCCTTTGACACACCTTGTATATCTTCCATGACAAGGTCATCCTTTGTCACACCTTGTATATCTTCCATGGTCACACCTTGTATATTTTACATGACAATGTCATCCTTTGACTCACCTTGTATATCTTCCAAGACAAGGCCATCCTTTGACACACCTTGTATATCTTCCATGACAAGGTCATCCTTTGTCACACCTTGTATATCTTCCATGACAAGGTCATCCTTTGACACACCTTGTATATCTTCCATGACAAGGCCATCCTTTGACACACCTTGTATATCTTCCATGACAAGGACATCCTTTGTCACACCTTGTATATCTTCCATGACAAGGTCATCCTTTGTCACACCTTGTATATCTTCCATGACAATGTCATCCTTTGTCACACCTTGTATATCTTCCATGACAAGGCCATATTTTGATACACCTTGTATATCTTTCACGACAAGGCCATCCTTTGACACACCTTGTATATCTTCCATGACAAGGTCATCCTTTGTCACACCTTGTATATCTTCCATGACAAGGTCATCCTTTGACACACCTTGTATATCTTCCATGACAAGGTCATCCTTTGTCACACCTTGTATATCTTCCATGACAAGGTCATCCTTTGTCACACCTTGTATATCTTCCATGACAAGGTCATCCTTTGACACAGCTTGTATATCTTCCATGACAATGTCATCCTTTGACACATCTTGTATATCTTTCATGACAAGGCCATATTTTGACACACCTTGTATATCTTCCATGACAATGTCATCCTTTGACACACCTTGTATATCTTTCATGACAAGGTCATCCTTTGACACACCTTGTATGTCTTCTTAGGTAACAAACACTTTAAAGTTCTACTTACCAATATAATTTACACACTTTTCCAGTCCATATTACTGTTTAATGTACAAAGAAATTTGTTTAGCTTATATCATTACAGTTAATTTTTAAAAACATTTTAATATATAAAACCTACGGATCATAATTTTCGTGTAGTTCACAGTAGTCTACACCTTTGTGTACATTTTTAGTAATGAATTCTACAACTATTTTTCTTTGTTCCTTAATATATTTTTAGATTTAGTACTAACGAAACTGTCATTGCAATTTCATCAGTGTTCATAAATGTATCTGTATCGTTAAAAGATATTTTTATTATGTATGTAAATATTTAAAAAATAGGAATAAAATACTTTGGGAAATCCTTATAATTGTAAAACTTATTGAATTATCAAAGAAATGTAATTTCAAGAAAATACATAATTCTTAAGCAGGTTTTTAACTTTTTAAATATTTTTAACGACATTTTAAAGATTATTAATAAAATGTGATAACCAAAAATACTAACAAGGTTTCATTTCTCCAATTGAAGACATAATTTAATATGATCAAAATTGGAGCAGAGGACAACTATTAAAAATAACATTTTTTGTATTAAATCATATTACCAACATTTCAATTTTCAAAATAATCATTGTTAAACTTAATGAAGCTAATCAATCGTTAGAAACATATTTATTGACTCAATATTGATTGACTCTTATTATGGTCTCAAGAGTGATAGAAAGGTAATATGAGCGAGCAGGTGGCCGAGCGGTCTAAGGCGTTAGGACTTTGAGCTTGGGTTAGAGATAGCGCTGGTTCGAATCCGACCAAGACTGTTAGTTGTTATCAGTAATAATCACCTTCTACTGTACTGGTTCACCCCCTTACTATGTCTGATTAAGTTCCTCGCACAGATCAATAGTCTATGGGAAATGGGCAGAGTAGGGTTAAGAAGGAGATTGGCCTCTCCTTAAAAAATAAAAAGAATATAGGCCTATATATACATACTAGTTAAAGTACACCTAAGAGTAATCTAATGTTTGTAGATTACAATAGGTGTAGGCTTTTTAAGTGTAATATGATGCCATTTTGACATTTATTTGAAAGATAATTAGATACTATGACCTATAAAAGTTTTAAGTTTTAGCAAATTACTGACTATTACTTTTATCAGAGTTTTGATTGATATATTAATATAATAAGACAATATAGTTTTACAAATGTTAATAGTTTTTATTCTGTTACATTTATATATACAAAACAATATCACTTGGCAGTCTGTATTTTTTTTTAATTTACTAAATAAAATCAATTTCAACCTCCATATTTCATTAGTTGTACAGAGATGGTCAAAAATAAAATTCTTATTAAAATAAGAGTGTTTATTTTCAACATATAAAAAAGCTTTGTAGTAATATTAGTTAATGGCTGTTTATAACATGTATAAAAACAATAACATATGAAAACTACTATATAGTTAGAAAGAAAAATAATGTTGCTAATAAAAAAAGTCTAATCCATATGAGCTATAAACAGTTTACACCTGGCTACGAAATGATATAAGGCGTGAAATTAGTTATTGGATTAACTTAACAGATATGATGTATTTTAGAATCAAAGATGTTAAATTCACGTCACGTGAATAATTTTTTACAAAACATATTCTTACAGACGTACATCAAAACATTAAGGACATATATATCATGTATATCATGTAACTGTGCTTTCAACTTTTAATAAACAAAATACCTGAAAATATCTAGTTTAAATATAACGCTCAGAAACTATTGTCAGTCATCAATTTCATTAATAACAATTTAAGGAAATGTACTTGTTCATTCCTCATTGCGTGCTGTCAACGTGTATGCATTGTACTTATGTTGCATGGACTGATGACGTGTAAGGGATCTGCTGCCATTCCCAGAACCAAACATGATAAACTGTCATTCCAACAGTGCCGCACTAGTGGGAGCAGTATGTCACAGCACTATGTCAACTGCACTGACATATCTTCCGATCAACATCTCTCCAGTTAACACAGCATATTGACGTTACAAGGCCTGGTATTTGAAGTTTATTTCGTTGAAAGTTCCGATAAATCTTAGATTTCTCAACTTTTACAATATTTAAAGGTGCGCTGTGAGTACGGGAATGCCTTTCTTTTAATCATTTAATTTCATACACATAAGACAACTCAATAGGGAATTTTTTGAAACATTAATACTTTAGTTGTTTTTAATTTGTAATATTTTAATTTTGCAGACAACTAAAAAAAAGTTCAGTTCTTAACTGAAATACTATACCCATATACTATTTAATAAGATATTATGTAATTTGTGAGCTTATATAAAAGTATGTCCGACTATGTAATAATCAGCACCTCGAATTTTATAAAAAATAATAAATTTTTTAAATGCAGCAAAATAATAATGAACCTTACAACATCATAATAATATTGATGTACTGTTAAATATTTTAGGCGTTAACATTAAACTTACCCCCGATAAAATTCTAATTTTCCTCATAGTGGTGATTGTTTTCACTTATTGATGATACCAACCATATTTTCAGGAGTGAGAATATATTTCATTAAACAACCTTAGGTATTTTTGATTTCAATCTAGAAACCTGAAATACCTAAATCTAGAAATCTAGAAACGTTGGTCTACTGCTGCAACGTGAGACCCTTATTGGAGTATTGCTCAGTGGTTTGGGCTTCTCACCAGGTGACTCTTCGAGACCGTCTCCAGAAGATACAGAACCGATTTTTGAGGCTGGTGGGGTTTCGAATTGGATATCGATACTTGGAAGTTCCATTGTGTGAGGTGTCCGATATGATGAATCTTCCGAGTCTGCAAACCAGGCGTGATGTCCAAGATGTTGTCTTCCTCTACAAGCTGGTTAACGGACTCGTCGACTGCCCTGATCTGCTGGGTAGGATTTACTTCCATCTCCCATATGCCACGAGATCCAGAGACCTCTTCGTACGAAGGCAACACAGAACGAACTATGCCCAGCAGTCAACCATGGCTCGGATTCAGCAGCTCGGTAACAAGAGTCTCGCCACACATGGACTTCTTTGCAGACAGTGAACGCCATATAAGGCGTATAGTTATAGGTTTACGTTGATGTTTTTTTTTGCATGTTTGTATTTCCATAGTCGTTACTTAAATTTCTACTTGCTGTTTTCTATTAAATTGCTTTTATTTTCAGTTAGCATGGTTAGTTAGTATATATACTATCATGTTCAATATTTATCGTTGTTATCTAGTCCGTAAGTCGTTGTGCTGTGTAGATCTTACCATTGTTAAGCTTCAATATCTATTTAGTACATGAAGTACAGTAAATTTTTTTCATGTTAGTCAGTCTTCCTGTTCATTGATCAGCAAATACTTATTTTTCAATTTTCACTTTGTGTTAAGCGTAGATGGTTCCTCATTTAACATGTGTTATATTGGCTAATTTTATTTTCATTGTACATATAGTTTTTGTGTTATTATTATGTGTAAATTATTCTCGTTCTTTTTCATTATAGATTTAGTTTCCTAGCATGAAGCTAGATTTTCTACACACTGTACCTCCCTTACCTGGCTCTAAATAAATTTGCTTGGAAAAAACCAAACAAATTAAAAAAGCACGAAGAGAGCTCGAAGGGAGACAAAATTATTACACTTAACTACATTCTAGTTATTCAAATCGCATGTCATATCTATTTACTCTCTTATATAATGGTTTGTACCGTAAATAAATAAATAAACCTCTTACACTTTCAAATTTGTGAAAATGTAATTAAAACCTACTAATTTGGTTTGTGACGTCATGCGACTTATTCGACCGGAATAGAAGAAAAAATATGTTTATTTTAATTTGATTAAGTCTTGAAGAACGCTTTTTCTTAAACTATTCAATAAAAATTGCAAAACCCCGATTTAAAGTTTATTATCGTGTTATAGCTTTAACACACCACGAAATAATTATCACGTGTGTTTTTTAACGAATAATATTTTTATAGAGGGGCCTATTTATGCCTTAAAAAACTTATTTTTTTCAAATTCACATTACTTAGGTACGAATGAAAATTAAAATACGCCCTCAGTGTAATATCTTATAGAGAAACAAGTGCCTTTAGATACAAATGTAAATAAATATATTACACTAAGACGCATTATATTAAATAAATATTATATTTAACTGTATAAAATTTAAATATTGTATTTAAACGCACTTTTTTCAGTATAACTGGTTAAAATTAACTCCGGGCATCACAGTTGCAAATCGAAAGAGGAAATGGCTTTTTAAAATACTTGACATCTAATTAACAGAGAGACTCTTAATTAAGGAACTGTCTTCGAGGTTTATATAGATTATAAAAAGGGTTTGAAACTGAAAAAAAGAGTTGTATAAGATTTTCCTATTATAATTATTCTGTTATAAAATATAATTTACTGAGTAAAGCCGTATTTTTATAACTAATTTCAGATTGTAGATGAAAATGTGTTTTAATTAAATTTACTTAAACATATATCCCCCTTCAAATAGTGAACAACCGTTTGAAGTGGTCAACAAAGAAAAGATGAGTTACATTAACAAAAAACGGCTTCACGTATTATATATATAGTTAGTTACATGGATTACAGTACGGGTGGGGGTAAAGTATTGGCCCGGGGCACAGGTTAAGTACTGGCCCGGAGCCCAGGTAAAGTATTGGCCCGGGGCACAGGTTAAGTACTGGCCCGGAGCCCACCCACCCACCCATACACGTACAGCGGTATTGACCCACCCGCCCACCCATACACGTACAGTGGTATTGACCCACCCACCCACACATACACGTACAGTGGTATTGACCCACCCACCCACCCATACACGTACATATATATATATATATATATATATATATATATATATATATATATATATATATATATACACACACACACACACACAAGGATGTTAAACTCAAAATTTACGCTAAACTGATTTACAGGTTTTATATAATTATATATATACAGTATAAGTAAACGTCACACAACATAAATTTATTACAATATAAGCACAACATGCACAAATATATTACAGTACAAGTACAAAATACACAAATATTATAGTGATCGGTTTCGGTGAACCACGCTCACCTTCCTCAGACCAGAGGGATTCACAAAATAATGGAAAATGGTGTTCAACAACTCATTATCTATGATAACGTGACTCCATTGGCTGGAATCGTCAAAATGGTGGCTGCTGTGATATTGTTTGTTAATCCCTATTGGTTGTTACTTCTGTTCTTTTAGTGGCTGAAAATACATTATTAAAAACTATTTCGGAATCAAATTAAACCTGTTCATTCATTAATTTAATCACGATCCTTAAATGTTTCTTTAAAAATAAATAATTCTTCCCAAGAATTTAAATACAAACTTTTAGAATATCTGCATTTTCATCGATAAAATATATTCAAACTGTGGGTATATTTCAGAAAGTTTCATTCTGTTAAAAGCAGAGACATAGTTTTTATATCTTTTGCTAAAATTTACAGTCTGACCTATGTAAAACATATTATAATCATTACAGTTAAATTTCTGAATTAGTAAATTTATCTTCTCTTTCAATATTTGGGTGTAAAATGTTGGACATTGTATTACAAGTCTTAAAAGCTACTGATAAATTGAATTTCTTAAATCTATTACCAACTCTTTGCGTAAACGGCCCATTGTAATGGAAAGATACATAATTATTTTGTTCTTCATCGGATTTTTCTTCTTTTGTGTTGTTCATTTATCATCTCGAATTTTATTTTCTTTGTTATTCTACTTCCAATTTTATCAATGATTGATGCCTTGTATTCATTTGCAATAGATACTGGTTTTATTACAGTTATTTCCTGTTCTCTATCTCCAACACTTAATGGTCTTGAATACACCCTATATCATTATAAATACAGTAAAGTAAAATTATACTTAACGTATCTCGGATTTATTGTATAGCCATCCACTGAATTAAAATGGGCTCTACAATTTCGTTATAAATATTAAAAATTATAATCATTTAATATACATAGTAATCACAACATTTTTATACTATATTTTTTGCAATGATGTAGTTCTTAACTTACCAATAGAATTGTTAATAAGGGGACAAAATCATGTCTAATATACAAAATATTTATTTTTGGTGAACTGAACATATAACTACAATTGATTATTATGATGGTCAATCATGCAACACGAAAATGAAAATATTCATATTGTTACTGGAAGGATGCACAGTAGTTTAAGGTACGTGCGATGAATTGAACTTTCATCCATCCACAAGAAATAATTATTTTATTATCATCCTCGCTAAAGTGACAAGTTAAAGACGACTCAGGCGCAATTTCACTCATAAAAACGTGTTCTTAAACACAAATATCACTAAAAAGCAAATTAGTTCAAACAAAATCTGTAGCATAGTTTTTTAAGAAAAAACTATGCTACACCCACTGACTTCGCTTTAAGAAAGAATATAATATAGTGGACACTAGAAAATAAGTTTTAAATTTATCGCTTACTTATTTTAAGTTTGGCAGCGAAATAAAACTCAGAGTTTTGTCATTTCAGACCAGCGGCGCGTGGCCGCTCCGCCAGTACCAAAGCTATTTTATTCGGTGTATAATACAGTGTATGTTGAATTGTAAGTGCCTACAAATTCCCTACAATGTCTTAATTATTCCTTCAAACGTGGAAGTTTAAAATGAAAAATAAAAATAAAATGTAAATAGGACAGTTTAAATACATAATATATGGTTTGTGAACATTAGTAAGAATTAATAAAAGTTAAAAAATTTAATTATTTGGAATGTTCTAAACATATAACAGTTGTCTTCCATCAGTCAGTGATGTGATCGAAAGTTGTAAAGATGGCCGTTGCTGAGACTCCTCCCTTTAAAAACATCAAATTATATTTTACCAGCAAAAGTGATTGATATTTAATTGATATTAAAAAGTAGTATCTCTTTTTAAAAGTAAGTGCACACTTTTGTAAAAATATGGCTAAACGTGACGTTCCACCTAAGTAAAAATATATGGCTTTCTCAGTGTGAGGTAATATGTAGATTTATTCTCCAGCTTTGAATCTATAATCCCTCCATCAATCTTAAATCTATAATGAATTGTCTATGATGAATTATTGTAAAATGCAAATAAAACTTATGAACAACATTCATAAATTCACAAAATCCAAATGACTCAAGAGGCTTGCCTTTCTGTTGTTGATTCCAAAACAATTGCAACGTAGGTACAACTCCTGACGTTAGATAGTCTATCTAAATAGGGTAGTCATTTAAATGTTAATAATTATTCTTTTTATCAATGTATAATATTTTAAATGTAAAATAGATAGGTACATTTATATATACTAGCAGATTACCCGTCCTTCCTACGGGATTTACGTTGATTTATATTCTCCTAATTGCATTCAGAAATAAAAATATTTACCTACTGGCATCTGTATAATGCAAAAGTGCGTTGTGGTCACGGTACCCCTAAGAAAGAAGACGGTAAGTAGGCCTATCACGCGCATCTCCTATGACGTCACAATGGCGAAATGGAAACAACAAACACAAATATACTGTTCCATTTCCAGCTGACAAGAGATAAATAACTTGCCAACTATTTAGCTGAATGCTTCCATGCGATTTAGTTACCAGTATTTTATCGAACAATCAAACCATGTAACTCCGCCCACGTGACGTCACTTATCGTCTTTTCTAGTTGGTCCGGCATTTACTTCAGAACTATGTAAATTGTTTATTTTTTCCAACAGCTGATTTATGAAACTATTATAAACAATTAATAGTCAAATTGGTATTGCCATAGGGGTTGCATTGATACTTCTTAGAACTCCTGGAGTGGTTTCCTGATGGAATTTCAAAATAAAGATAGACCTAAGTGTTAACCAGAGACATCAAGAATGTCCAAGCAACATTTCAGACGAATGGGTTCAGTAGTGTTTGCGTGACTGAGTAAAACACACACACACACACACACACACACACACACACACACACACACACACACACACACACACACACACACACACACACACACACACACACACACACACACACACACACACACACACACACACACACACACACACACACACACACACACACACACACACACACACACACACACACACACACACACACACACACACACACACACACACACACACACACACACACACACACACACACACACACACACACACACACACACACACACACACACACACACACACACACACACACACACACACACACACACACACACACACACACACACACACACACACACACACATACACACACACACGCCATTAGATTTTTATATAATAGTAAGATAAATTGTTGTATAGTACCATTGAGATTAAAACATTCAAATTAATTCTTTGTAGAAAAGTAATTCGTAATTGCAAACCAAGAATATAGAGTATCTTTCAAACCATAAATAATAACCACATTAAAAGTTAACGTCAAAGTAAATTTAAATTCTGGGAGAAAATATTATTTTCATATATGGAATATAACATTTTAAGCTTTGAACTTCCGTATAGTTGTAAAATAACTTTTTAGAGAGCAACTTAAATTTTTGCCCCGTCAGTTGTAATTTCGTCCTTGCGCATTCCAGGAATACTTGAATGACTCTTAGCTATTACATCTAGAAGTTTATGGGTGGTTGATTTTTCCTTTGAGCTTCACATGTTTTGCACTGTATCTGCATTTAATGTAACATGTTTATTTCAAAGTCACAAATTACTCTTGGCACATTTACTTTATAGAGAGTTATTTATCATTTCATATGACCCATGTAGAGAGCCTTTACATGGAAGTCGGGTGTGACATAAATCTGACTTCTATTGTATGTATTTGGAAGGTCCCATACATTTAGTGTATACACACTTAATTTATAGTATATAAATTTATGAAAACTTTAATTGTATAGTTAAATTAAATAAACATAAAACAGTATATATTGCGTAGTAATGTGTATTACATTAAATTTTATGATAAATAATAAAATTAAGTGACCATAAAATAAAATTTATCACAAAAAAAAACTGTATCATATATCAATCATAAATTATTAAAAAAAAATATTTTTAAACACTCTTTTCGAGTTATCACCTTTGGTAAGACAATGTATAATGGATGTTCTTCTCAGTTGTGTATTATGATTGATGTATCACATTAGCATAATGTGATTGTTTGAGTTCCAAAAGACACGCAAATGAGTCACTCTGGAGTTAAACTACTTAAGGGAAAGTAAGTGAAGCACGGAGAGTTTCTCAGGTTTCTCTACAACAGAGTATTCCTATCTCCTATGATCTCAATGCAAATTGAGATTGATACATTTATACAAACAGCTCTTCTTTACTCCAGGGGATATCCGGAAACCGTTTCTCTGTAATCATTTAATAAACTTGTTAAATTCAAAAGGCTTAGCTCTAAATCATATAGCTTTGATTATTATAGAATTCCAAGTCATCGTTTTAAAATTTCATTTGTTGAAAGTAATAATAGTAATTTCTTGGGCTTTGACATGGATAGTTTGACTCGTCAAAGCCACAACGATATAATTTATAACGATATAACGATATAATTTGCTCCGAACTAAACAGTAGAATCTTCATTTTAAATAGATTGTCACTACACTCAAATAATACATGTTTTATCAATGTATAGTTGAATAATAAAACAATCAACTGTCTTATGGATTGACGTAAGTCATTTTACCATTATTTACTGATTACAAGACTACAATCATAGCTGTACAAGTGTCGCAGTGGTAGTTAACCCTCATAAATGGCTGTCACTTGCAAATAAATAAGATAGTTAACATTTTCTAAAAATAAAAAAAGAAAACCCTATATGAAATTATTTTAATTCGGAATATTATTGATTCCTATTATTATGAAGAAAATCAGTAATTGGATATTTTATGAATCGAAGAAAAAAATTAAAACATACAAATTATTCTTACAATTTTAAATATTTACTAGTGCATACAATATATATATTTAACTGTGTCAGAAAGTTACTTGTAGCTTATTATAACGAAACCCTTTATTTTAAATTTAATTCGGTAATGTGTGATTTTATCTCTTTAATTATTTGTCCCTATTTTTACTGTATATAAGTTGAATAACTGTAATTTGATTCATACTGAATTTAATTTTTAGGAGGATTTTACTTTTAAATTATTCAAGAGCGTTAATTTTCTTATGTTTTCAAATGCTTTAAGTGTTTAAAAACAAAAACAATCAATTTGCTTTCTACATCATGTATTTAAAAAGAGGAATATTATTTTGTAGCTATGATAAAATTATATAAATGAAAAGCTATATGTATACTTAACTAATTTAACTAAAAGTTTAGTAATCTCCAACGTACTCTAGTTACTTAAGTCAAGTACTGTTGTAGCACACATACAGTGTACTTAGTCAGACTAATATACTAGATATACTACACAATTACTAGTATGATATTAATAATTTTCCAGCTTATTGGATGCAACGCTTGTTTGTGCCTTGTTTGTTCCTGATGCATCTCTAATAAGCTGTTAAATTCCTATTGAAAGTAATTTATGGTCTGAAAGTCATTAACTAAATTCTTAATTTACATCGTATGTACAATTATTACTGTTTTAATATATTTATGTAGACAACTGTAAATTAGTTGTGCCACTAAAAGTATAAATTAACGCATAAGAAAGTTGTTACATCATTGCTGGAATATTCCCAATCAATTATTGGAGGTTTCTACATAAATGAATATCATTCAGTTTAGTTAAAAAAGATTAAAGGAACATTAAGTACACTTTTATAAATAATTAGGAAGTCTTAAAATACAATTTAATGCAAACAATTGAACTATCAATCCTTTGAGTATTTTTTTGAATTAAATGCTACACAAATTAGGATCATTAGGTTTTATTTCCTTAAAGATGAACCACTGATATGGAATTTGACATAAATAAAACTACATTTGTTAAGTATCATTAATAGTAGGCAATATTTGGAGATTTAAAATTCTTCAAGTGTTTAGGAAATAAACAAAACGTTTCTATATGTATTTCAAGCTCATGTCATTTTCAGGTGTTACTACCTTAGCCAACATTTTAAGCCACAGTGGACGTAAAAATGATTGGGAAACAGAGCAATAGAATCTTTATAGAGCCCTTTACGTAGTGAACATTTCCTTATGTTTAACAATTTTACCGTCAAACTGAAGAAGGAATACAGATAAAAAATTTATTATGATACCAATTGGTACTTAAAGGTTACTGTTAAAACCTTTTGTAACATCATAAGTTATTTTATATTTTCATGAGAAATTAAAAAATCTTTATTTTCACACAAAACTCTATTAAAACGTATAAATAAAACCAGCTTAAAATGAACATTTTGTTTTAATCGATTAAACATTTATAAAATGTTAAAACATTACTGTAACACATTATTGTAGGAAGAACAAATTTAAAATTAAATATCTGAACATGAGAACATTTTCGTACTCAAAGTGCTCTATTTTCTGATATAGTGATTCTTTAGAGATGCAGTTTGTGGCATTCAATTAAAAAAAATATATAACCTTTAAAGTGATCACAAGGTACAGACTGTCATAAAGAATAATGACGATACCCTAAACAGGACGTTCCCTGTTAGTGTGAAATGACAAAACTTGTTAAAAAAATGAGGTGTCCAATACATTTATTTAGATTATAAACTTTTCGAATTTTATTCTTGATTAATAAAGGAGATATTTGTCTTTTTCCAGACATTTTACACACTCGCATTCATTATTTTATCTATTGTAATTACCTTAAGACGTTTTGATCCGTGAAATCACCAGTGAAACCTTGTAATTGACAAAGACATATACGTCACCTGTAAAGGTCAGATATCGGAATTCGTGTGCTCGTAGTTAAATGATGGCTCCCCTGAGACTGTTTATCTCTGAGCCAAGCAAAGTTCAACACTCATGGGGTGCCGTCATATCTGCAGCCCTTGATGTATCGCTGCTGGCCAACCCTCAGGGATAATACTATGCAGCAAGGCCATCATTTATTTCCAATATCACACATTGCCTTTTTCACCATAGCCTGTATTTTTGTATTTTATATCTTCACAGTTTTAATAATAATAATTATTAAAGTGCCTGTAAAAAGCGTAACGATTACAGTATATTCGTATATAGTACGAAATTGTTTAGTACATAATATATTTTACAAAAAATTTATTTGAAAATATTATAATATTATTAAAGATATATTTGATAATTTCGATAACTTTGATTTAGATTCCCTGGAAAGTTCGTCAGCATACTGATCATTTACGGCAAGTATTGTTAGATCTGTCAATATTTAAAAAATATATACGAAGTTATGAATAATATTATTCTTTTTTAAACAAATCTATATTTACGAAATAACAAAGCATTAATTTAAAACTTAGTAAAAACCAGTCTTCCATGTATCTAAAAGTCGTAGACTAGTATGTACTTGAACATGGAGTACTAGGTTAACGTTAATATGTTAATTATTAATTACATTTTTATCATTGCAACGTGTGAATATCATTCTACATATTAAAACTGACCTTATCAGTGCTTAGATACATTTATATAGCGCTACCCTTACCTTCTTACCTCTGGAAATGACAACTTTCCTCAAAAATGTAAATATCGTAGTGTTATTTTGGAACGTTATCTTACAAAGAAGAAGGAAAATATCTGGGCGTTATCTTACAAAGAAGTTCATTCTATAAACGTGTTTTAAGAATCATTTATGTTGACTTAAACATTTCACAATTAGTAGAGTAAACCAGGTAAATGAGTAATGATTAAATATTAAATTGAAATCCGTTATATTAAATCAAGAGGGATATACCTTTCTTCCTTGATGTTATATTTCTTGAAATATACCACTTTAAGGTTAAGTGGTAGAGAGGACTCTATAGTGCTAACTTCGACTCCAAATAAAGCAATTGTTTTCATTTCATTACTTTGCCTGCTCGCTTCGTAGTTTGGTGGAGTTAGTGTGGGGGAGACACTTTTATAAGGGAAAAAATATAAAAATAACACAATAAATGGTTTAATTAAATTATTTTATGAAGAAAAGATAATTAACAATTTTTCAATAAAATGCTCCAGTTACAGAGCATTCAATATTGAAGTTTACACCTCTAAATTTACCATTTTTCACAAGTTTTTTTTAATAGCGCAAAAAGTGTTTGAAACTATTCAATTTACCTTTCAGATTCGTTTTTATTCATTTTTTCATGATTAGTCAAAGGCTACATACAGTATTTTAAAGATGGCGCTTTTGTCAATAAATAAAATAACGGGTTGTTTCAACATGAATATCTGGAAGATGGTGACTCAAAAACAACAGTGTTTTAGACGAAATTCGAAAAGGATAAAATTATTAAAAAATTAAGACAAATAAGGTTCCTTTTACATAAAATTTAAAAAGGTTACAGCCAGATATTTCTTGTATTATTTAGCCACTTTATTGATACTTTGTGGCTAAAAAAGTGTTGCCAATTGGAATGTGGATTTAGTAAAGAAAAATGCAATAGTATAAAGTCAAATTATATATATCTAAAAACATCCTCAAAAAACTTTGCCCATTTTGGGCGAAGCGTCTATAAACTGTATCAATACCAAAAATAATAAATGGAAAGTTGCTATTGTAACAATATTATTAAGTGAAGAAGAACATCGACTTTGTAAATAATTTGAAAACTCAATCGTGTTTTAAGTAAAGGGAAGTTCATTAGGGCAGATGAAACAGGGACAAATTGCGGGACGGGAATTCATAATGACTTCTCTTGCATTTCATTAGTTCAAGTAGCCCCGATAAGTATGCAAATAAGGCTATTTTGGTTTTCTTAAGAGTACAAGATGTTTTCCTTGCCTTTCACTAATCTCATTAACAAATGTAAATTATTTGTAGGTAGTTTTTTGGCAAACATTTACATTTTTAATTTATTTTTGCCTATAGCCATATTAGGACAACATATGGGATTAAAACAACTTACAATAATCTATCGTTCCAGTAACTGGAAGAAATGAATGTACCATTATAATTTTATTACAGATAGAAATCTTATGAAAATGTTATTTTTAATGGCATTTAATAAATTCTTTGAAAAACATATTTCATATTTGATTGAAAAAAAATGGAACAAATAATTCATTATAACTTTTATTTATAAAATATCATGGAGTCAAATGGGATTAAGTTAGTTGTAGAAGAGGTGAACAAGTCAGGTCTTGAGGATGGTTGAAGATTCTGACAACTCGTGTTTAGTGGGTGGCAGAGAGGCATCGTCAAGTCATGTCTCAGCAAGCTCCAGCAAGCAGAGTAACTAGCAACTGAGTGATGGATGATGGCTAAGCCGTGTGGCCGGACAAACTCAGACTTGTGATGCGCAGTCGGCTGTTCAAATTGGCAACATATTCTGAGTTATGCATCGACTGCAGTACTCATAGGATATAGTGACTGAACTAGTGTAAAAACGATTGCCTTTTCAAAATATTGCACGGTATCTCTGGTTTATTAATTTACTTTATGGTCATAGTATTGATTCTTCATTCCACAACGAAGCAGGGAACAAAATTCGGGGTAGAAGGACCACGGAGTCAATCACGGTGGTGATAAATTGTAGATATCGCTTGTGTAAAAATATCTCTCCTCTGTGGAAAAAAATTGTTATTGTTGCAATTTTTTTATTCAGCCCTCAGCAACAAGCTAATTGAAGTGTGTTTGGGGGTGAAAGTACTTTTAAGCATCTGAATGATGGACTGCTACAAGAATCTGTTCATGCACCTCTTTAATCCAATGTATACACTGTTGGAATTCCCATAACATAGTTCCAGAAAATGTATACATGCAGGTAATATTGCTGTCGTCATTCAGCATGAGGACGTGTCAAAAATCAGAATGATCAATTAAAATTGACCTAGCTAGACATAATGATCCAAAATAGACATAAGTACGGTAACTACTTACTTTCATCTGATCTATAGACTAGCTAATCAAAAAGATGTTCTTCGATGGTGCTAGGCTGAAACACAATGAGCATACACAGTAATTGAGAGTCAGTTTAAATCGATATATATGTTTTGAAGGTCACCTACAACAGTTAAAGTGAGGACCATTGTTCATCATCGTGGGGAGCCAACGCAAAAGTTCTGCGTACTACAATTTTGTCCTTGGCCTATTACACTGCTGAATATTGTGCTCACATTTGGCTTAGCAGTATAAATGTTAGATAGATTGAGATACAACTCAATAGGGTAATGCGTGTTTTTAGTAGTTCCCTTGTTTCAAACTCTCTACCATGGATTCCAGTGCTGTGCAATACAGCTCCTCTGGATGTAAGATGCAAAGAAGAACTTCTCAGAGGGCTTAAAAAGATCCTATCTCCATTTTGCAAGATACCCCACAAAGTGCAGGGCACCTTAAATCTAGAAAACCACATCCCAGTTAATATCAAACGAATGCTCATTAAAAACCATCTGGGTCTTATCTTGGGATATGTTTGATAGTCGAAATAAGTTTCTGGTATCAGACCCTATGTCAGCCATTGATGACATTAACCTTCATCGTAAGGAAAGGACTATGTTGAGTTGTTGTCGCATGTGTGTAGGTAGATGTAACTACAGGAAATATAAGTAAGGAATTTAAATGATCTGTCAAATGATTGCCGAGTCGAGTTCAATCCATGGATCACATAGTCAATGAGTGCTCATTATGTTCTTTTCAGGAGAGATTAATTGGTCTTAATTAAATCGGAGAAGTGGGTGTTGAAGATTTTCGAAACTTTAGCTCTGTGATGGGAGATCAATATTTAAACATTAAGACACAATACTGTAGTACTTTGGGACCTTTTCCGTTAATTCACTACCACTAATGTTTCCGGTAATTCACTACCACTATTTTTTCATTGCAATTACGGTTAGGTTAGGTCATGTTATGTTGGGTTAGGTTAGGATAGGTGGCTACTAAATTTGATCACAAAACGGTAAATCTAATGATAAACTAACCGCCGAATGCGCTCTCCGTGTGTAAGTTCTTGGAAAGCGATAAGATAAGGCCAGTGATATGGGATTCCTAGCGGGTAAGGAATACCTCAGTGGGCTTAAAAATGACCGATGAAAAGTTTTTAGAGCTATAGAATATTTATCAAGCCGTAGTAAATTAACGGAAACAAAAAAAGTAATGGTAGTGAATTAACGTAAAATATCCGTACTTTGGGCTATAGATTTTATAATATTTAGATTTGTTTATTTGCCTGATTAAAAAAAGTTATTAGTTTAAAAAGCAGCACGATATATAGTTTTAAAATTAAATTATTAAGTGAAAGTTAAAAGGTGAATATGAGGCTCTACTCTAATTTAATATATTTTAAGAGAACACAAGCGACTCCTTAGATGGTTGGCGATAAAAATCGCATACTAAAAAGGCTAGAAACGATAACTTATGTATACTAACATCTGTTAGAAACGTATATTATTATATATGTTTTAAAAATTGTCTTTTAATACTTTAAAAACTATAAAATGTAAATATGTCGAATTATGAAAGATTTTACAATAAAGACGAGTGGGTAGGAGAGTCCTTTGTCAAAAACTAGGCTGCTACGCGAGTAATACGTCAAGCACCAACAAAACGACGTAACTTGGAGATAACGTAAAATAATTAATATCGTAAAATTTAATAACGTTACAAAACAGTTAACTGAGCATTTTTTCTATTAGCCTACATTTAATTAATTTTAACGAATTTTTATGTAAGAGAACTACTAAATATTTATTATTATTTACATGGAAAATTGTTTGTTATAAAGCTGTGGCATAATTTCAGTAGGTAACAACTGACTAGGGTGTATAAAAAGTGACAACAATTTAAAAAAGTAACATACAATTAATCACTCTATTTTTCATACTTCATCCTTTATCATTTATGAAAATATTATCAAAAATAAAAATTAGTAAACAAGTTATGTAAACATTAAAATATTTATAACTTTTGTTCCATTTACAATGTCATGAAATCATGCTATGACCTAAGGAAACTTGTAGAAATAACAATTATTCATTATTTAGTGAATAAGAACACATTTATTTGTAGGAGCTTCAGCTGTATTTATAATTTTTTAATAATATTTATGAATTTTATTTTTGTACTTATAAAACTGATATTGAAATTATACATTCATTTCAATAGCAATATAATATTACAATACAAAGGTCACAGAGTAAATATTTCTAGCATTATAATGTTAAATATTATTCCGTAATTTTTACCACAATTATGCATTATATAATGAAATATAACAGTCTTGGACATAATAGTCTTTGACTTAACCGTACAAACTTAGACCCCAGGAAAATAATTGGAGTCGGGGTTGACTCCATAAAACTCCCTTTCCCTTATTTATTGGAAACGTGAAAAATGCTTGGTTTGTGTAAAGTTAAAATTATAACATAACAGTTAAGTTGATATAGCAATAACTTAACAATTGAAATTTAAAAACTTGTTAACAATTGGAAATGTCTAAACCGTAATTATGGCAATGAATTTGTCAGTCTGTAACAAATCTCAATGTAGATTTATGGTACTGTAACTATATAATATTGAATTTAATGTATTGAACGTATTTGAAATATGTAAAAAGAAAATTAACCTTAAAAACAAATTACTAACGCTAAATAAATTAATACATGTAATTATTGTGGTGACGGTAGATACATGTTTATTAAGAAGTCACGAACATTTTTTGTATTTTTATTACTGTCGAGATGTTAAGAGTTAAAGAACTATTGTTTCTAAAATTGTTCTAGCCCTTTGTTCCTGTCGATATGTTCAAAGCTGAAGAATGATTGCTTCTAAAATGGTAATTCTTATTTTCTGTGGAGTTAGTCTCTGCAACATAAAAAGATCTCAGATAACTTTCAGTACAGGAATATTTATAAACTATGATAGCTCGTTTCGCGTTTAAGGTTGACATTTTCTGACAGGTTTATGGATTTAAATTGAACAGAATATAAACAGTACTATAAATCTAAAATGTAGCTTACTAATCTGATTAATCTAGGATAATTTATTTTGAAAACAGTAATTCCCTAAACACAAGTAATTGCCATTTCTACTTAACTATTTTCTGGCCTTCAATTTACCTGCCAAAAAATCACAATGCAGTTAAACCTATATAGTTACTTATTTGCCTTATTAATATTAAAAAATGTATAACAATGCATTTAACTGTAATATTCATGGCCTATTGCAAAATACCTTTGAAAAAAATATAAGTTGAAATACTATTTGAAATAAATATACTGAGGTCCTTTCTAATGTATTAAATACAGGAATCTTCATTTTTGTGAATATTCTTTAAACATCTATACCCAATTTTAATACTTGGGCCATTAATTATGTCCACAATAAGATAAATCTTCATCGCCTTATTTATATATTTCTACTATAAACCATTCAACTCCACTAAATTACTTTCAAACCCAATAATTTATTAAAGTATTATTTGCATATACATGGTATTCTTATGGAGTGACAATCTGACCATAAAACTTAAAACGCAAAACTCTGGTATTGTCTAATTAGTACAAAAATCAAACTGGTACCGGTACAATTATGAACTATTAAATTGTAGCCGATTGAAATATTTAATCATCAATAGATCCAAAATAATATGTACTTTATAGAAATATTTAAGAGAATATGGCACTACATTTTTTTAAATTAAAATAAAAAGATCGAGAAATAATTGCCGGCGTGGTGGCTCAGTGGCTAAGGCTTCGTACTGTGGAGGGCAAGGTCCAAGGTTCGAATCCCCACTGAGCCAATGGTCGGTACTTCACTCGTTGAATAAAGTTAACGCACAGGCTTGTAGGCCCATGTCAACTGGCAAGTGAAGTTTTTCTTAAAAAAAAAAAATATTTGAGTAAAGTTATTCACCGTTGACATTTGTTTGATAGTCTACCCTTCTAAGCATTGAGTATAGTAACCTTCGTTGCAACGATCTCGATCCATAACTAGGCTACTTTAGCAGCTGTCGGCAATTAGCTATATTTAATAAATTACTAAATATTATTTTTCATATATTTATACAAAATATATGTCTTAATATTTATAATACAGATTTTAACTAATTATAAATATAAATTTTTCTACAATATTTAAACAGTGTGTGGGTGAAACAGTATTTTGTAAATATCTATATCGTAGGATTAGTTTTTGATTTGGTCATATTAAACCAGCTTTAAGTGGATGGTAATTCATTAATTGTCAGATAAGATATTTAAAAATATTATATATGTAAGGAATTACTGGCATTTAGAGTTATTTACAATATTACCTAATTTACACTTACCGCGACTCTCAGGGCAGCAAGTAAGACGCAACTTTCCGAAGCACCTCTTCGCCAGACTACCGAGGGAACGGACTATGCCACACACACATTGACATAGACGAGTCAGCCGTCTAGGTGCCTTGGTACTGTCCGTTACATCTTGGGCGTTCTCTAGAGACGTTTTCAGGTTCCAACCTGATACTTGTGACAATATACAATTAACGTGTTTAGTTAATGTATACAACTATTCACGGTTAATAGCATACTAAATGTTACCATTAAAGACATATCTAGTTAGCAAGAAACCATCTGGTATCAATCATCAACTATTTTGAAATCAGAGCGACATAAGCAGAAATTAAATTTTCATAAATATAATGTTATATAACATTAAAATTAATTTCATAAGTCATATATTAGAGTTGGTTGTTCTTTGATCGCAATAAATATTTTGTGAATTTTTGTACAATATGGTACATAATTGTACGTTAAGTGTTTAATATACAAATTATCTCAAAGCAATAACATTTATAGTTACTATTTGGATTTTTCACTAACAACCCTGTCAATGTACTGTTTGCACTATTTACAATATCACTGGACATTTCATCCCTGCAGTGATTTGGCATCCTCAGTTGCATTGCCGAAATATTGGTATAACCACTGAGGATGCCACATCACTGTACCTTGATGAGGTTACTACTGAGAAATATATATTCTATTTAATTATAACACCGGCCGCTTAAACCTACGATCTAAGAGAACATTTCTTTACTTTGTTATTCTAGTAAATTTCACGATCCTAGTAAATAATTAATTTCAATATCTTAAATTTTTAAATTGTGTACAATACAGTAAATAAATGTTATTGGACTATTTACTATCATTC
>JAQJVL010002344.1:0-58870 GCA_035578905.1 Stictocephala bisonia | reverse complement strand
TTATGCATCCATACGAGTAGGCTTTCAACCTTTAATTGATTTTACTAGTAATCGTTTCGATAAGTTACTATTAATTTTGGTAGTTGTCTATCAAACTTCCGTATAATCTCTGATTGGTGGTCAAAACATGAGATTAAAAATACATCAACTACATGTACTCACCGATAGTGATGAAAACCAATACAAGCAGTATTTTAAACATGGAGAGGTCACTGAGTATCTTGAACAAGGACCTAGAAGCATATTACCAGCTCCAACATCAAGTGGCCATCAGTAGCACTTCTAGCGTGTCATCATTTCTATGATCGCACATTATACAGTATTACGTCATCCGTCAATAATAGCTGATTCAATTACATTAGTTGAAAATATTGCCTGAGTCACTCTTGGACAATGGTGTCCAAAACAGTTCTCAACTACTGTCTGATCATAGAATTTGTCAAATATAAATAAATAATAGTTATCACATGTGCTATCTAATTAACGATATGTTTTTTATAAAGTTCATGCGACATAACGATTTTTAATTAAGTTTCTTAAATTGAAATCACAAAATTATTAAAATTTATATGATACATTGAAGTGTTACAGTTAATATAAAAGGTGTCATCAACATCATAATTTAGATAAATAAATAAAGGTAATTATATTGTATTGCCCAGAATCTGTAGCAAGTGTGATAGCTCTATCAACCTTACGTGGATGAAAGTGAGTGGTAATTGTATATCATGGAAGGAATCAAAGTTCAAAATAATTTTATATTTTATAACTGATTATAAACCTACAATAAATAAATAACATGAGCTAAGGTATTTCGAACTCTCTATCCACACTTTGTAAGAAGATTATAGTTTTATTTTTATTTTTGGAGAGATCTTAATGTTTAAATGTCTACTATTCAACTAATTGTTCTTAGTTGAACAATTAGTATCAAATCCTACTGAATATCTTGGAATAACAGTTTTGTGCACGGTTGACAATTATTTAAATTTACTAGATGTAAGCCTATTATAAGAGACACTGCGTCAAAAGAGATCGACACAGGTAGACACTACAGGCGCAGATCTATTGTAACAGAAATACACCTTAGTACCAAATAGCCAACTGTATAAAAAGCAATAAGTGGTAAATTTTATTCAAATCATTTCAGAATATAATGCAAGATTAACCCTTATAAAGCGCCATTTATACAATGCCTATTTTCCATTAAGCGCTAATTTATTGTAAAAAAAATAAAAATTGTATTTTTAGTTGCTCATTTTTTTTAAATTGTTCTGTACAGGTAAATAAAAGATATGATAACATTTTGAAACTTGTATTAGCTTATCTTACCTTTTTTCTTATATATGAATATGTAAATAAGCAAACTTTTACTTGTAAGTAAGCCTCAGACATAGATCACTTAGACAGTATGAATTAATACAAAATATTATTACTATTAATAAAATATGTATAATTAAGTATATTTACTGATAAAGACAGGGCCTGCACATAACACACATAATAAAAAATAAGTAAATACATATAGCACTTGAATACGATGTATTTGGTACCTTCTGCAAAATCTAAATCGGGCCGGATTATTCATATTGACACTTAAAAATAATAAATTACTAACATATATTAAACTAAAGTAATGATAAAACAACTAAATACACAGTTTCAATGAGGTCAGGCAGCGGACAATGGCAACCGCTCGGCTCGACAGTAGCTGTACGTAAATGGGCTTGTGGCGTTGGGCTGCGCAGCGGAAATGTACACTGCCAGACAAAAACCAATCTCGTAGTGATTCACGGGCCAAAAAAGTCGCGAGTCACACAATGTCTCTCATGAGTCATCGCCCATAACCCAAACGCACTACTGGATTAAATTATAAACATTATTACGAAAATATTATTTTTGCATTTAGAGCAAAGTTAACATATGCGCATATGTGCGCTTACAGCGTGATTAAGTATAATAATATAGAATAATGTTTACAAAGTTAGTTTGTAATTTGTTCTTTGTATCATATTGATGGAAACGTTTATCAGTTGATTATTTCATAAAAATACTTGTAAATCTAGACATTTTAAAATTTATTATTGTGTAAGCCTACATAAATTTACTTGAAATTTTTGTAAAAGTTGGTTGTTAGATAGTTTTGTAATTTTATCAAATTAATGCAATCTTAGTATTATTATAGGGATTGTATCTGGTGTTTGAAGCTACTGTTGTTGTGCTATCTGATGTGTCTTCAATGTTGTGTCTAAAAGTTAAAACAATTTTTGTAGGCGATTTTTGTTAATATTTTGGTACAATGATAAAGGATCTTTTGATCTGCAAAATTGCTACTAGAGAAAAAATTTAATTCAAATGGAATTATCTTTTAAAATTATAAATCCTCTACTTTTATCGTAATGTACAAAATTATAATTAAATAATATAAATACGACATAAAACGTAGGGGGGGGAAAACAAATACCCATGGTTGCATGTTAATAAAGAACGGTAATTTAGTTATTAACTTTGCCTAAGGACAGTGGTTGACATAAATTACACAACTTGAGAGCTCCTTAATTCCATGTTTCACACAAAGTTTTCCTTGTACTTGACTACAAAGGGTAGTACCGTCAGCAACGACCAGAATGGTTGCTATAACTAAAACTTACATCTTTTCTTAAAATTTATTTTCGCTAAATTCAAATTAACTCTAACACCAGAAAACCTTTTAATATTCAAGCTAAATATTTATTTATTTATTTGGATTCTCTTATATATTATTTAGTAATCATAAATATTGTATGCATTGAAATTACTTGCAATATTTCAAACATTTAATTATAGCTTTTGAAGAACTATTGTCAACATGTCACACTTCACTACTCGTCAAAGTGGAGTTCAAAGATTGTTCATGATATAGCTTCAATAGGAAGCTCAGCAACTGCGTGACAATGCCTCTCAGGTGTACGACTTATTGTATTCTATTGTATACCATTCCAGATCTCTTAGTTCTACTAAACACGTTGATCAAAGCAGGTTTTTTCATGATTTTCTGTTGATACTTTCAGAAATGTTATTTAGTAAACTCTTTACACGTGAACTGTAACACTTTTATTGTTTCGATTGTTCTTTTATACGTATTAGAGTAGCATATAACCTAATATAGAGCTTTAGAAATATTTCATATATGATTTCTCACATTAAGTACACCACGTATTCTGACATTCGATATTATCATTTATTGGTCTCATTCCTTACAGGAAATTAGTTTGCTAAAGGATTAATTTGTTAATTCACCGGCGTGGTAGCTCAGTGGCTAAGGCAAGGTCCAAGGTTCGAATCAGCCACTTAACCAACGGATGGTACTTCACTCAAAGTCCACGCACATGCCTGTAGGCCTATGTAAACTCACTAGTGAATAATAATTTTAAAAAACTGTTGTGAGCTCGATCATTACAAAAGCATAACTACACATTCAACTGAAGCATATAATAGTTAGGTTACCAACAATTCCTGATGTTTACAATTAGGCTGCATAAGAATATAAAATTTAAGAATTATTACGATGTGGATAACAACATGTGTATAAAATAATATTTCAATAGACTTGGATGAAGCCAAATTTGTATACCTATACTAGCCACACTCTACTAGTCATACAAGAGAATAGCTATCATAGTTAAACACTTTATTTACGGGACTTTTGTGTCTTTTAAACATATTGATTAAAGTAAACTATTTTTTAGTTCAGCATAAAAATAATTTGTTTGTACAAAAAATAATAGAGTTATAAGTTGGCATATTCTTTTAAAAGCACTAGGGTAGAAATTGGGCTTAATACGATATTGTTAATAAGTTATAACGCATCTCTAACACTTCTTACAGAAATGTTGTGCTAATAAATGATTACTGATATGATTAAACCTCGAATATCCTACCTCAATAATGGAAAACTTCCTTTAAAACCCATATAAGCAGGTATCACAGGAGAGCCCTCCCTTAAATAATTGCAAATCATCCCTCAATATATGGCCTCAGCCACCCAATAAGAAAGGTTTTTCACCATTGAAACATTAAATGTTTTTTCCAGAACTAGAAAATATTAATAATAATAAACTCCATATAATGTATAAAAATAAAAGCTCTGAGTAGTAAGATTTAGTATTATATGTTAAATAATCTAATATTTAAGATATTTCTTTACCTTAACATTTAATACCTACTCCAAGATAAGATGTTTAGTTGTGAAATAAAATGTTTGTAACAGTTAATAATTTAAATTCCTAACAATGACTTCGTTTAATTATTTAAAATGTTTCCGTACTTGCCCGTAATGTTTCCTAAATTCAGTAAGAAAAAGCATGGCAAAATACACAATTAAAAGTATAATTATTTATCGTGTTGATAATTTAATACCCCTCCTGAAGTAACTTAAAATTAACCTTTTGAACTGTACGTCCCTTTACTGATGAACGGTAAGGACAGCAGGTGGAAAAGGGTGGGATGCGGTATATGGATTCCACGTTGACTGGTAAACAAGTCCGCGAGATTAAAATTTTCAGGGAGAGTCCTGGCCATTTATACTTTTAATTTAACGAAACAGTTCTTGCGTTTTTGTACCCCCAATACGACTACAAACTGGTATTCGGTTGTGTTTAATAAGAAAAATTTTATAACTAGCAGTTTCAATTGTTTCAGAGTATGTGCTTTTAGTCTTACGAGATGATTTATTGTGTAAAAAGGGTAAGTATACAGAACAGGGGTCTTGTAAATTTTTAAGCTGAACAATTTTTTCAAAGTAGATGCATAGCTAAGAAACAAAAATATGATTTAACGGAAAAGCCAGGAAAATTACGAAAATGAGAAAAAGTATTTTTTATTCAAATATATCGAAGTGGGTACTCAAATATTGTGAAGATTTCCCCTTAACATAGGTGTATGTATATGTAAAGTTTGTAAGTTGATTGTAAGTATATGTAAAGTATTATGTAAAGTTTGATTAGGTTATGTTATATTTGGTTCGGATAGATAAACCTTTGAACGTTGAAGAGTTTTAACCAAATATGCTACAAACCAATCAAGAATAACTAATTCTAACCTAACCAAACCCAACATAACCATAATAAACTTAACATAACCTAACCTAACCAAACCTAACATGATCTAAAGAAATCTAACAACCTAAAAAAACCTAATTTAACCTATCCAAACATAACATAACCTATCAATAATCAATCTAGCCCTATCCTAACAGAACACAAACTAACTGAAATCGTTACATATCCGGCTATAACGTGCTTAATAATACTTAGATTGTATAAACCTACGATATTCATGATCAGGGGAAAATTCCTCATAATTTGAGTAATCTCATCGCTATGTTTGAGCACCAAAATATTTTTCCCTTTTTCCTTAGTTTCATAATTTTCCGACATTTCCGCTGAAAAAAGCAACATATTTTTGTTTCTTAGCTAAGTATTTACTAAAAAAAATGTCAGCCAAATAATTGACAAGGCTCCTGTACAACTACCGAACAATGTAACAGAAATAATTTTTTATCGTGTGGCGTGTATATTGACACGAGAAAAGTACATTTGCTGTTTATATTGATGCATAATGCATGATATTATTAAATCAAACTTAGTTTTATTTTATGCCAATTTGTGTAAGTTATTCGTAATTTACAAGTACCGAACCAAGAACAAATATAAATTGAATTCTCACCGGGAAGGTGGCCTGCGGCCTTGCGTGTGGATCTCTCCTGTAGTCTCACTTGAGTACATGGGCCTTAACCCTCCTGAGGAAACTTTGCCTGTAGCTTGAAGAAGTTAGCTAGAAAAATCCCGGACTCTTGGTTGAATATCTCAGCCTTGTGTCAAACAAAGATCTCCTTGCCGACGCCATGTAGTAGTGTTTGTATTGGCACATATCTTCCCCTACAATCAGACCGAAAAAGGCAACATTTTATCCACTGACTAAGGCCAGGTAAAATCTGAAACATGGGAGCTTTTTTACAGAAACACGGTGAAGAAGCTAAAAAAATTCTGTTGGAAATTGAAAACAACATGTGCTAAAGGCTAAGAAAAAACTACAATTAATAACGCAGACATATGAATTTTAGAGCGTTCCTATTTAAATAACTTCGAAAAAATTGTTCAAGCAGCTTCAGTATTACTATCTATTTTTATATTTCTATAAATATTGTTCAAATTATGTTTAAAAATAGGAAAAAATAATGATTCAAATATTATATTAGAAATTTTTTAATATTAAAAAAACCCTGCTTTGTCCAACGTGTTATAATTGACTAAAGATCTGGAATAGTAAGTCATACACCTGAGAAGCATTGTCACGCAGTTACTGGGCTCCCTATTGAAGCTATATCACGAGTAGTCTTTGACGATTAGTGACATGTTGACAATAGTTCTTCAAAAGATATGACTAAATTGTTGAAATATTTCAAAGTATTTAAATAATACAAATGAATTATTTACCAAATAATATAAATGAATCCAAATGAATAGTAAAAAATTAAGCTTGAATATTAAAAGGTTTTATATTGTTGGAGTTTATTTGAGTTTAGCTAAATTAAATTTTAAGAAAACGTGTATTATTTATAGCTTCCGTTGTGGTCGTTGCTGACTGTACTACGCTTTGTAGTCAGTACAACAAAAAACTGTGAGTGAAATATGGAATTAAGGAGCTCTCAAGTTGTGTAATTTATGTCAATCACTGTCCTTTAGCAAAGTTACTAACTAAATTGGCCTGACTTAACTTTCTTTAATAACATGCAGCCATGGGTTTTTGTACCTATATTTTATGTCGTAACAATAATATTAATTATAATATAGTACATTACGATAAAAGTTGACAATATACAATAAAAAAAAGAAGAATTTCATTTGAACCTAATTTTGTCCCCTAGTAGCAATTATCTAAATTGAACAGATACTTTTCCTTTGTACTAAAATATTAGTACATAAATAATATACAGCTTTCCTAATTTTTAGACACAAAATTGAAGCCACATGATAGAGAGAAAATCACAACAGTAGCAGCAAAAAACGGTGCTATCGAACAAGATATTAGTTTTTGTGCAATCCTAGTTGTTTTAATTTGTTAAATTACATAATTCTTACATTTGAGACGCTGACACAACGTTGATGGTATTTTAAGGCGAATATGAATGGTTATATGAGTGTAGGATAAGTGTGAATGAGTGTAGTCTGGTTACTAACTGAGTTCAAATGTTACTCAGAAAGGGCAATTTATTAATAGCCCAACAGCCAGGGCAACTAAGGGAACTACAGCTTTACGTGGAATCTGAACCACGTAGTGCTGGTCAGATTTTCAACTAATTGGCAAGCCTGATACTCAGTAATCTCCCCCACACAATATCCGCACAATGATTACCACCCAACATGGACACCCCAGACTTCTCTAGTAGTGTCCACACCGATAGCAACCATCAAGTGGACGCAATGTCGGTATTAAGAGGACCGAGCATCCAACCTATCGCCTACAATCTCCCAAACACTTTGTCCCCATGTAGCTGGGTTACAGCACTGCGCCACCAGTGCCGACAACCAACTAGGTGTAAAATCACCTAGCAACCAACTTTTACACAAATGTCAAGTAAATTTATTAATACAATAATTCGTTTTAATATACCTAAATTTACAAATATATTCATTTTAATTATTTAACTGTCACTAGTAAAAATCTAAACTACTTTTCAGTGTTTATAATAATTTCTGATAAAATTACTTTCATATCGTTTTTGTTCGTATAAAATAAATATTATCATAATCAACTTGCCGGCGAGGTGGTTCATTGGCTTTGGACTACGGAGTGCAATTTCCACGGTTCGAATCCCCAATTGAGCTATCGATAGGTAATTCACTAGTTGAATAATGTTTACGCACAGGGCTGCAGGTCAATGAAAACTTGCAAGTTAACTAAAAAAATAATAGTAATAAACGTTAATATTTTAATATTATAATACACATATTTAGGTATATAAGCTGCTAATTAATTCATCTACACAATTTTATGATATCCTCTAAGTCATTCAAAACTATATTAAACCAAATCTTAATTAATGGATATATCTTAAAAATATATACACTTTAAAAGCACTTTGCAGATAATTATTAAAATAATTATTACATAGTAGTATTTGCGATTTAGTATCTTAAAATGCACAAAGTTAAACTTGGAGTACTATAATTAAAGGTTAATAATCAGATCGGAAAACATGGCAATATAGGAGCACATGCTCATGTTGCATACTTGAGCAAGAAATTAATCTTCCGTCAAATTTGATGATTATACATTTATGTCAGAGCTTCCCTACCAGATCATAATTATCTCCAACTATCAATCTAGTTAGTGTTTTGCTACTTGCTGGAATCCTTTCATCTCAACTGATCTTGACATATCGCCAACCGCGTGAAGCATTCCTTGCATATTGGGGTTCGATGGAAGCTGCTAAGGAATTTAATATGTGTTCGTGCATATTGGCTGATCGTGCCTTCTTCACAGCATTTAGCGCTGAAACTTTATTTCAACTTCTCATAAAAATTGTTTCTTATTTGCATTTTATTCTCAATATTAACACTATCAATACATCATAAAATGTTAACAGAGGAAATGTTTAGTTTGCAAATTGTTTAAGATTAAAATTATTCATAGAATATTGATCTTATTACCGACACCTCGTCCACTCAATAGTTCCCATCGACGTGGACACTACTAGAGAAGTCTGGTGTGTCCATGTTGAATGTTAGTCAAGGTTAAAATGTTTTGTAGCGAAGAGAGCTGAGTATCAGGCATGTTAGTTAGCTGAAAGTCAGACCAACACTACGTGGTTCGGATTCCACGCAAAACTGGAGGTCCCTTAGTTGACATAGCTATTGGGCTATTAACAAAAAGCTGTTTCTAAGGAATAGTCTACCTTAGTTAGTAACAATGACTACACTCGTTCATCTACACTCATCCGCCCCCTCATATTCGCCCATATATTGAAGCTCGGCGTCTTAGTAATAATTAATTATTAATAAATGATAATAAGAGTGATTGCAGGTCAAAGTAATGAAAAAAATATAATTTCCTTACTTTATTCCAATATTGTACAATCCAACTGTAAACAAATTATTAATTTATAGATAGTAAATTTGATATAAACTATTTATGATCAGATCCATTAAGAAAACTGTACTTTATATCAGCTATGTGTTAGTGGGTGAAAGGTAACCTATTCAACATTACAAGGACAAATTAAGATTATAGTGTTTAATGTTTCTAGCCAACCCATCTCTATACAATGCCAATTACTGTGTTTTAAAATTATCTACGAAAATCTTATACAACTATCTATTAATATATAATTCATATCTTCCTTGGTAAAAAAACCTATGTATTTGATAAAATAAATCCAAGTCTTATCTAAAATTTTAGTATAGTTATTATTCATTAGTAAGACGCCGAACGTCAAGATATGGCCGATTATGAGGGGCGAATGAGTGTGATGAACGAGTGTAATCATTACTACTAACTAAGGTTAACTGTTCCTCAGAAAGAGTTATTTATAGTCCAATAGCAATGGCAACTAAGGGACGTACAACGTAGAATCGGAACCACGTAGTGTTGGTCTGATTTTCAGCTAACTGACAAGCCTGACACTCAGCTTTCTTCCCTACACAATATCTGAACTGTTGACTACCATCCAGCATGGACACCACAGACTTCTCTAATAGTGTTCCTGTTGATGGAAACCATTGAATGGACGCAGTGCCTGTATTAAGAGGACCGAGCATAGAACCTATCACCTACAATCTATTCAACACTTTGTCTCCAAGTAGCTGGGTTACAGAACTGCGCCACAAGTGTCGACCTGTAGTTAATTAATTAAATAACAATATAATATATTTGTTCATCAATATTTTATTATTTTAAGACAGTCAATAGTTTAAATATTACATATATATATATAAATATATAAATAAATAAATATATATATATATATATATATATATATATATATATATATATATATACGATTAGGCTGATTTATTTAACATTTTTTTACTTTTTAATAGTACTGAGACCCATCCCCCCCCACCAAAGCTGGAAAGCGTGCCAACCGGGGGATGGCTCAAAACAAGTCGAGCGATGGGATCACGGGTGGCGGTTGGAGGGTCAAAATAACACTCGGCAGCTGAGCAAAACTAAATTATTATTAAGAAAACAAACTGGCAGGCAGAAGGCCACAACAAAAAAGGCAGAAGGCCACAATATAAATTCTCACTTAAATAAATAACAAACACTAAAATTAACAAGATAATACACAATAATAACAAACGCTATAAATACCACAAACTCTACAAATACCAAAATTTAACAATTAATCAACTACAGGGTGTATGGCCTATCTGCAGTTTAGCCTGAGACACCCCAAAACGTAAGAAAAATCTTAAGCCCCAAATAAAAGTGAAAATTTAGAAAACTTTTGGATCACAACACTTAAACCGGCAATTCAGCCCACATCCCATGATTCCACCGGGCCAGGGAGTAAGCCGGAATCCCTGGGCAGCTCCGAATTAAAAGTTAACAATAATCCCCTTTTGGTGAAAAATTAAAAATTAAACAATTTAAAAAAAAATATAACCCGGTACCGTTCTAGTAAAAATTCACTTCAGAACCCCCCTTATACTCTTAATAAAAAAATATAATAACGATCACTAGGCCTAAACATACAAATAAATAACATAACTTAACCATAGGGACCTAACAACTATAAAATCTAAAAAGATATAACAACAAATAAAACTAATTAAACTAAATAACAATAAATATAGATATAAATAAATATTAACATCAAAAAAAATCTTTGGGTATTTTAAAAGTTTTTCCCTCTTTAATAAAAAAAATAATTAAGTCCCCATGGCTGTGTTGCAAAAATCACTTTTCTGGGTTTTAGGCCTAGGCCTCATAAAGTTCCACAGATTTTTTTTCTTCTTTTTTCTTATATTTCACTGCCCTTTTCTTTTCTGTTTTTCTTTTTATAAATTAAAAATCCACATCAAAACCCCCAGCTCAGCCGCCGGGAACAAAAACTGGAACACACTGACCTGAGGACAGAAGAACAACACCCAGATGTAGGGATGGCAGCGTAGTCGAGACCTAGGTTCTACGACATGGTCCTCAGGCCAGGCTGGCAGTGCAGGAGGTTGAACTTTCCCCGGACGGCAGGCTGAGGGCTGAACGTCCCACTCAAGGACCCTGGACTGCAACCAGACCACAGCACATTAAAAGCAGTACAGCCAACCCCCAAAATACTATACCTAACCCCTAATACATGACATGGCAAAACACAACAGGAACAGACAAAATTGTACAGGATTGGAGCACCCTAGAAAATAAAAGATAAATTTTTAGGCTATGACTAATTATGTTGGAAACTCAGATTTAAGACAAATTACAAATTAACAAATTATAAAAGAATTAATTACGTATATGGACTTAAAAAATGACAAACTGAATACTAGGCTATGGATACATGAGCAATAGGTTATAACATGAAAATCAAAGTGTACAGCTAGGCTAGGTTATTGGCAAAGAACAAAAATATGGTAAATCGGTAACTACAACTGTAAAAAGGCTCAACAAAACATTATACAGAACTACTATTGACAATAAAGGCAGATATAAAAAGCATTAACGGTAATTAACGGTAAAAATTAACATGGAGCACATGGGTCAAACCTAGGTTAACACATCTAGACAAAGAATATAAATTAGACAAAACCCTGAAAACCCCAGTAAGCCCGTTGAATATTATTTAAACAAAGTATTTTCACCAAAAGGGTGATTAAATATCAGAAATTACAAATGCACACTTACGTTTAGGAGTCTCTCAGCCGGCAACCATGACTTGACGAACGCTGCAAAGAACAAGTGAACAGACAGGCCAACTTGACCGAAGCTGCTGGAACACGGAACGAAACGGAACTGGGCCAACGGCTACCAAGTACACGAAACGCAGGGCATGAGCGATCTCAGGCAGCCCGGTAGACAACGACGAAAAAAAAACGTAATGTACCGGTCAAAGACCCGGTACAGTACATAATTACAAGATTTCACAAATGAACCTTGATATTGCTGCAATAGCTGCTTGGGCTCAGAGACTAATTTTAAATGATAATAAAACCAAGACTATCCTTATTTGACATTTTAGACTACTTCGACAAATCAGTTTCACTGACTTCCCTAGACTGAGACTAAATGACAATACTCTCGACTACTCCGACAGTGTAAAAAATCTAGGACTTACTATGACCAACACTTTGGGTTGGACTGGTCACGTTACGTTGGTATACAGTAGGGTGTTTGCTGGCATTCACAGTCTTAAATGATGTGCTTCCTATCTGCCATTTTCTGTTAAAAACTGATCTGCCATTCTGGTAAAACTCTGGTTCTGCCTCACTTCAACTACTGTGACGTGGTGATGAATTACATGACTGTCAAGCTCTCGGACAGGCTTCAAAGAGCACATCATTTCTGCATTAGATTTATATTCAATTTAAAATGGGGCGATCTTGTTTTTCCATTCTTCAAACAGTTAGGTATGCTCAAACTAAAACAATTTCGTGAATACTACATTCTTATTCTTGTTTTTAATATTTTAAACACTAGATCTCCGGAATACTTGTCTGAGCGTTTCAAGTTCATCTCCGAAATCTGCACCAGAAATACTCGTCAGGGAGCCTTCCTACTATCAGTGCTTATTCGTTACACCACTCTCTATAGCAACTCTTCTACCGTTTCTGCTTGTCGTTTATGGAATTTGCTCGGTTATGGACCATTGATAAGTGCGCTCGTTTCGGGTTGGAGGTAAAGGACCTGCTTCTGTAATGCCTGTGCGAGTGGGTGGGGGTTTCGGTGGTTGTGGTTTATGAGTGTTTTGTATGTATGTGGATGTATGATATTAGAAATCATTTATTCTGAATATTTATTTATATCTATAATATTTTTATATCAGTTATGTTGTTTTGCCATTTTTATAAACAAAATTGTAGATCTAACTTATTGATTTTGTTTTAGGATATTCAAGTAGATATTTAAGAAACGGTAGAATTTACTTTATTCATGTCATATAGTTAAAAAAACATGTTTTTTTGGAAATATGGTTGAGTGGAAGAGAGTATTTAATAGTCCTAACTTCACCTAATAAAGACAATTTTCATTTTCATTTCATTAATTTCTATAATTTAAAATATATTCAAGTATAAAGTGGAAATTTAATCATAAACGTTATACTTAACTTAGTGTAGTAAAATTGAAACTATTATAAATACATTTTGAGCCATCTTTTCAAATGTAGTGATGTGTAAATTACAACCATTGGAGATATATTCCAATGGCCTTAAACCACAAGTGTGCGGCTGTGTGATTCATGTCCCTACCTGTGGGACAATCCCACGCATCACTCCACTCAGTATTGAAAGAAGATATTTTTTATTTAATATATATAAAGGTCATTTTATTGAAAGCCCAATTAATAAATATAGGTCAATTTTTGTTGAGTTACAAATAATTTATGGAACACAGTTTTCATCAAACATTAATATATTTCACACTATAGTAAGTTATGTGACAAACTTGATCCTAAAACAAACATTTGACATTATATGGAGATTAGTATAATTAATCAACTTAAACCACCTTAATAAGATTTGAGACATTTCTAAGAGTTTATATTCTTTTTGTTTTATGATAAACTGATTATATATTATGGATGAGCGTGTTTCGAACTGAAAACAACTAGTGTGATATAGTATGGTTCATTTTGTAATCTTGTTTCCATAACTTGTGAATGAATATACACGTAAACCAATGATGCATAAAAAAATAGTTATAATCAACCCTTTGCTCACTTAACAAATATATGCATTAATGTTAAAATAGTTAAGAGTTGGATTAAAAGAGTTTTCTTATCGCTGAGAGAGTTTGAAAAGCTTAGGTATCTTCAGTAAAGATCAAAAGGTTACATAATTAAAGCAAGTTCTTGATCTGTAATGAATACAAAGTAAACGGGGTCACATTAATCGGTTTGCCTCATTTATGTGACCTCCAGTCGCTCGACGTATTCTGGAGAACTTCGACTTTGGCTTCTCGACATGGAGTATGGATGACTCAACACTAATTATTGTGTTTATCTGAGCGTGAAACCAAAGGTAATTTAAGTAGTCAAGAGACTATGTGAACTGGGGATTCGTAAACGTATTTACACATCGCAAAAAACATATATAACATTGAAATATATGGTATTACATTATACATTAATATATTACAATATCTATCAATCTTACATAACAACATAATCATTTATTTTGTGGTAGATTACTAGTTCAAACAATAAGTTAAGATTAATAGTTGTGAGTCAGGTGGTACCATGCAGTTTCATTGCGAGGCTTTAGGCCAAGCTCCATCACCACTGAGCGGGCGTAGATAGTAGCTAACCACTCAGCCGGTCCGTGTTCGATTCCCGTTGTGTCCATTAACAGTTTTTGCCCCGTTACTTCCGTGGTTCGGAAGTCACGTAAAGCCGTTGGTCCCAAGGTTAAGTGTTGGAGAGGGCTACATAGCCCTAACTTCGCCTGGTAAAATAAGACACATTTTAACTTTTTTAACTTTAACTTTCAAACCTCATTAACCAACTTGTACAACCACATAGTACGTTTTTAGACGGCCAAAGGAGCGTGTCGTTAACACTTATTTCAAATGTTGGCCTATAAATAGATCAGCAGTGTAATTTAATTTTAAATAGCTAGGAATGCTTTTAAAATGTCTGAATTGGTTTACGGCAGTCACTTTCAACTTACTATAACATATAAAGCCCAGTTTCATCGTTGTCTTCAATACATCTAGGTCTTTAAAATTATTAAGTACAACCCGATAGGGGCAGCCTTAAATGAATTTCATTTAACATTCTTATTTATAATGGTATTGTACTTAAAAAGCTGATTCCAGCCTTAACTGTCATCATGTGTTTTTACAATAGAGATCTAAAATGTTGGTTTTCTGGGGGTATCTGTGTAGTTACATTTACTTGTAAGTCTATATGGAGATAGGTAAGTAATGAAAGGGTTATCTATGTAGTTACATATACTTGAATATGAAGATTCACATCACACAAAAAAAAACGTATTTACCTTAAATTTTGGTATTTATTTTTGATTATTGTGTTATTATTAGTTTATATATAAGTAAGTCTTTTATTCATTGTTCTATATGAATATGACCTTTAGAGCTTGTTTATATCAAATTACTTTCGAATCATTTCAGTTAATTCACTACCGCTTGATAATTTTTCTATTACTCTAAAAACTGTTCCCCAATTAATTTTACGTCCACTATGGTATTCTTTATCCGCTAGAAATCCGATATCGCCGGCCTATAATATTATCGCTTTCCAAGAACTTACACACGGAGAGCGCATTCTGCGGTAAGTCAATATTAGATTTAACAGTTTGAGATCAACTTTAGTAGCGACCTAACCTAACTTTAATTGTGATAAAAAAAGTAGTGGTAGTGAAAAAAAAGTGTTTTCTTATTACATGTAAAAACATAGCTTTATTGTACCTGTGACCTCCTGGAGTTAGGCAGCTTGTGTGTCTTTATATAACTTCCAATAAGTGGTTGTTTTATGTACAGAATCTTAAAAAAAATCATCATTAAAGAGATTTATAAAAATTGAAGTCAACAATTTTCATAATAAAGTAACAGTAAGGATTTATAGCTGTTGAAACATAATCAGAACTTAATTTATTTTGCCAATAAATACATGTCATACAATTCATACTTAACATGGGCAATGATAATACCAATAAAAATAATAATATAATTATACAATAATATATATTGTCTAACTACTAATAATACATTTAAATACAGTGATTATAAGCTAAGCAAACGAATCCATATAGGTATTATAAATTATCGGCATATTTTTAATAAAAACTGTATTTTGGGTGGATTTGAAAGCCTAGGTTTTAAAAGGATTCAAGTTTGAAAAACTTAATTTCCATTCATAATCAACTAAAATAAATAACGGTCCTCCGTTTGGTTCATGAGTCAATAATTAAAACGATTCTTATTCCAAACAAAGACTGAATTTTCGAAACTTTTTTTAACTACTATTGAATGAGTCTTTGATGGACAACTAAATTAACTTGTGACGGGGTTTGAAACGCCTCGTCAAGTTACCTTGTTAAA
This sequence comes from Stictocephala bisonia, assembly GCA_035578905.1. Lineage (NCBI taxonomy): Eukaryota > Metazoa > Arthropoda > Insecta > Hemiptera > Membracidae > Stictocephala > Stictocephala bisonia. The sequence goes on along the minus strand of JAQJVL010002344.1, from coordinate 42,610 downwards.
TCAGCCTTGTTTTTCAGTGAGGTTCGTCAACAACTGTTAAACCAATCAACCTTGATTCGTCTCTCTTGTGAACGAAAGGTGACTGCAAGTATCAACTAACTTTGCATTTGACAGGAGCAAACAGGATTGCTGTTTTCAATCGCAGATATTTGGCAAGATGGTTGGTAACGCGTGATAATTGTACGATGGCTATTTGCAGGGGAGTGAATTCCAGTTCATTAGTTTTTATGCATTTTAAATATATCAATAGTCTATCCTTTCTTAACAGTTAAGATATTTTACAATATGTTTTTTAGGGATATAAATTATAATCAGTATATAATTTTTAAAATGTTTTATTACATATTATTTCATAAATTGCTTTAACCACTCAAATGTCTTTAATTATCAGTAATACACGTAATAGCTTGCCATTAAAATGGTTAAAAAGTGTTTCAAATCAATTTGTTCACTATTAGTCAGTTATATTTCGTTGACATAAATCCAAATCATTATTCTCATGCACGTACGTGTATATTTTCTTGTATAACTATGCATATAAACACTTAAATGTAAGAGATGTTTAAAAATGTTACACAAACCACAAACAGGAGTAAAATGACATTTCCTACTTGTATGCTGCAGCATAATTCATTCTGATCAACACATTTTTAAAATAAAATTAATTGGTATATTATAGCATTAAAATATAATATACGTGTCGCAATAATATATAATATAATATTCTAGGATACTATATGGGAACACACATGCTCTATATTTTAATAGAGAACGGTCCAATATAGTCAAATAATTTTCTGAACATCATTTTATAATAGAAAATGTACTCTTAAACCATATCATTTGGTTGAATCGCCTTATAAGTATTAGATCACGAGAATTTTCTACAGTACAATAAAATGTAAAGTAATAATAATGCATGACTTCTGCAGAGGATGACTGTTTGGGAAGTAAAATTATCATTACCATGTACGTGTCTAAGCTAGTTACAGGTACTGCAAGTGGTTACACAAATTAATTCAGACCACTATGGTCTCAATTTTAAATTAATTTCATTTAAATAAAATACTACAATGAATATATAGTATGCATTAATAACAATTATTAGTAATCTTTAAAAACACCCAAGTTTAGTTATGTGTCTAATAGAAATAGAAATTACAAATTTGAATCAAATACATAATAAAACTTTATAGACAAAACAAATAATTATTTATGTTAAACACATTTAACAATGTAACACTACCAATAAACAGATTTAAATTTACATTTTAATACTAATACCTCCAAAATGATTCTTCTAATCAAAAATTTTTTTATTTAATTTCTATGAGATATACTGTATATTATAGCTTTTTAACATTTCAATGTAATTTAGTCACTTTGGTGAAAATTTAGTTAACTGAACATTTTCCTGGCCTAAGTTCTTAAGATTAAGTTATTATGTTCAACCACTAAATTGAGTTCATGGTATACTACACTTAAGTTATTATTTTTTTTAATAAAAACACGCGTAAAGAAGGAAGTAGACCCATATATATTCGTGGGTTCATTTCCAAATGTGAATTAGAGAGATATGAGGGTCATTAGTCGTAGCCGTATGTATGTTATTTCATTTTTTAAACTAGCACAAAATATTAACTGCAAATTGTAAATGGTTGCTGGTATTTTATCAAATTAAAAATGTTAAAAATCAAGTTTTATTATAAGATGATTATTAATGATAAGTTAAAACCATTTAAAAATTATGCTTTATTTAAGTTGTAAAACATTTATGCAAAACAATATATATTCACATTTTATAATATGGATGTATATTTTGTTCAAAAAATAAAACACATTCACGCATAATTTTATTTTTAAAAGTTCAACGTTTTACATTATGTTATTTTGAATTTTAATTTAAATATGGAACGAACATTTTATTTCATTGTTAATAAACCGTTCGTTGTTGTTAACCTTTATTAATTAACCCGTGATCTATAGGTAATATTCATTTTTATGTTTTTAATATAAGTCTCAAAAGTTTTAAAAATTTAGTGTGAAAACATCTTACAAGAATAATGAGTTATTTTTATATAAAATAAATTAAAAATATTGCCTGACTAGGTGAAATAAACCCAACAGTTAAATAACGATAATACTTGTTTGTATTGTACTTTATTATGAATTTTTATTTTTCAAAGCTGCCTTAACTTCCTATAATCAATCACTACACAATCCATAAAAAGACGATTTTTACAGTTAATTCCAGAAGTATATCCCTTTCCAACTTTATACAATGTACATGTTATAGCATAAATCCTGATTTTAACAAAGTTAAATTAGGACCAGCAAACTATGGAGTAGGTCGTAATAAAATATAATTGTGGGACCTTTTCCGTTACTTCACTACTACTACTTTTTTTATCGCGGTTAGGTTAGGTTACGTGTCTACTAAAGTTGATCACAAACTGGTAAATCCAATGATAGACTTACCGCCGAATGCGCTCTCCATGTGTTAGTTCTTGGAAAGCGATAAGAAAAGGCCAGCGATATCGGATAAGGAATACCATACTGGAAGTAAAAGTGTTTGGGCGACATTTTTTTTAGAGCAATAGAATATTTATTAAGTGGTAGTGAATTAATGTATACTAAAAAAGTAGTGGAAGTAAATTAAAGAAAAAGATCCTTATTGTGTACTTTTAACTTTAAAATACAAATAATAGTAAAATACAGTTTTTTGCAATTAATATGAAGTTAAATAAACGAATTATTATGCCGTTTTCAGAGAAATAATAACAATAAAAACACTTTAAGTACTATAACAAAACTGTAAATTTAAATAAAGTAATATTTGTCTTAGATCAAACTAATTTTTTTCTTTTCTATTTTTTTTTTAACTTCACTCGTTAGTTCACATGGGCCTACAGGCCTGTGCATGAACTTTATTGAACAAGTGAAGTACCGATCGTTGGCTGAGTGTGAATCTTGGACCAATCCCTTCGCAGTCCGAAACCTCAGCCACTGAGCCACCAGGCCGGCATACTTTATAGACTACAATGATTAAAGTTGAACCAAAAAGAGAACGTTTACATGAAGTTTCACTCTGTCGTATACGATACCATTCGTAAATAGGAAGTTTAGGGTATGAGAAGGCAGTTTCATCAGCTGTTTGATCTAGTGGGTGTATTAAATGACAGTGTTGAACGGAAATGGTCTGATTATTTAAAATTGGTTTGACAATGCTTTTCACTGATCATATATATATCACCACTTACAGTACATTCAGTTCGGATATAAAAATAATTCGATAAAGAACTACATTTAAAATAAAAAACTAGTTAATAAGTTTAAAATTAAGTCATGTAAGACTGTATATTTCTAATATAATGGTAAAATTAGTTTAAAGATTAAATATAAAATACATACGTTTTAATAACTATACATAAACATAGAGAATATGTTGTAGGCCTATCAGATTTAGATATACACCTAACTTAATTTGATAAATAGTTAGATAAAATTGAACGAACATGTAACATAAAAATTGAAAACATATCTCTTTAACACGCAAAATATAAATAAATTGAAGTAAGTGAAAATGACAGGGTAACCTTTTAGACTTTAATGGTTAGTTAAAAAAAAACTTAGATATTAAACACATTTAAATATAAAAGCATAAGAAGCAGATATGATTTATTTTTTATATGGGTCATACAAACATAATAAACATTAATGTAAACCTTAAATTGTATTGATTGGCACATTTTTGCAGGAGTCTTAGAATTAAATGGTTATGTTTTTACTTTTAACTTGGGTTTGGTTTAATTTTTATATTCGGTTAACAAACTCACATTGCAAGTCCTACAGATTGTCTGTTGAGTTAAACATTAGAGTAAAGTTTATACTGTCTTAAATATAAATATAATTTTCATTTGATTGTGATCCTTATAATACAGTGTGATATTACGTTAATATAAATCTTTATTATGCAAAATTACATTTACTATTGTTAAAACAACTTTTTAAATTTTACATTGATTCTGTTTCTATAAATTGTTAAGTTACAAACATACATAAATATTTTGGCAGCTATCCAATTTAAGACGTGCTATTATTTTTATAAAATGACGTTCATCAATAAAGATAAATGTGGAAGGGTTTTTGCTTTAGAGAATCTAAATGGGACACATAAGATTCAATTCAAGGTATATTTTTACATAATTAATGAAATAACACGTACCTACATTTAATTAATATAATATTGGTTTTTATCAGACCTAATAGTTATGCAGAGAAACAAATTAGTTATGAAATGAATAGAGTGAAGTTTATTTGCTTTTGAATAAAGATAAAGTTTAAATGACGATTTTAATTGTCTTTGCAAAGTGAATATTTTAGTTTTGAAAAGTTCATTTCACTTTGGTTATTTTACGGGAAGGATGCCAACACCAATTGCATGAATTATTACGTTTAATATATTTCATACTTTAGAAACAATGTACAGCTTTAAATAGTGTAAAATGACTTTATCTATTTCATTGACAAATGTAAGGGTTAATATTAATAATTTCGTGGTAAGCAAAAAAGAGAATAAACAAATAAAAATAAAAGTAAATAAATAAATAACAACCTCTCAGGATCTTCTTAATGTACGAATTTTTATAAAACATAGAGGAAAGTTAGTTACTTAGTGCTTATCTTGTGAGCTCATCTATGAAGTAACGGAACTTACATGTTTATGCTAGTATAAAGTACTTTAAGATTTATGTCAATGTTGCAGTTTAAACAATATTTTTATAATGGAACAAAAACATAGAAGTTATGTAAATTTGATGGTTTGACCATTAATTATAAGTGGTCTCGTTTGAAAAAATGAACCTATTATTAAAATTTTGAAAGTAATTAGAAGGCATTTTGCTTTATAAAATAACAAAATGTTGTCAGTTAAATAGACGTATGAACCAACAAAACAGTATTATACAGATTTCAAAAATATATTAATGAACTAAGTTGTAAAATAATTGGTCGGTAGTGTAGTTGGTTCAATCTTCGCTTCATAAGCTAAATGTTCTCAGTTCGATCCCAATCAGAGTCATAACAAATTTGAGAAGGATCAGCTGATAACCACCGGCTGTTCATTTGTAATTGGGCTATTAATTAATGACACTTTCTAAGGAATAGCCGGCCTTCGTTTGTAACAAGTACTATATTCGCTCATCTATACTCATCACACTCATTCTAAATCCATATTCGCCCGTATCTTGACGATCGGCGTCTTATGAATAAATAAATAAATGAATGAACGTAGAAAGAGTTTCTATCTGGACCAATAATTCTGCACAAAGATGTGGTCCGTGCAGATCCATTTACAACTGTTCTCGAGCTCTATTTTTAAATATTAAAACAACCAAGGACCATCTGTAGCAGCATGGTACATAGAGAGCCTTATTCAATATGTACTCTGTTATATTTCCCTCCAGAAATGTCTGCGTTTACTCTAGTATGACTCACAATCGATATATTTCATCAGAGAATCATTCTACTTTTTAAAAACTTGTACACTGGAATCAAACACTGGAATCAAAAAACACTGGAATCAACTATACTTTTGTTATCTGAGACGATTTCCATGAAACCCGTATCAAATTCACTGAATAGTTTCCCGTTGACAGGTCTACAAATCAGTCAATAATATTTTGGTTTTTCCTTGTTGACAATGTTGGAATTTTGGAAGTATGTTTAGGTTTATGTGTTAATGATTAAAATTTTATACGATTGTTAGTGTGTGAGATCTATGATTGAAAACTGATTCAACTCTTGTTCAAGAAATCCAAAATCTTTCCAACTCTACTTGTAAAGCAAAGTTTGCTCTTAACTGAACCACCCATTACTAATTCCTATCTCTGGAAGACTGACGAGTCAATGCCTGATATGCTCAATTAGTATATATATTCTTCATAGAGTGGCGTTTTTTGCTCTCAAATATTTCGACACATTTAAGGCATGACTTGTTTCGCGTAGTAATATGAGTATAACTATCGAGCCAAATTAAATTCCTGTAAATCTACCTCACTCGCACGCATTGTCTAGTGTACGAAATATGAAAACCAATACTTCTGGCAAGCCTTTATTTGCCTGGAGGATTTAATGTTCTGTGTACAGAGATAGTTTCCCGAAATGTTATTACAAATAGGTCCCATTCTCGGCACAAATTTAAAACGTCTAAGATTATTTGTTGTTTCTTGTTATGGGTAAACCTCCGTACATATTAAAAATGTTCATAAAATTTGCTTGAATTTATCCACCAAGATCAACGCCATACATACATGTAAAAAAATTTTGGAGCAGGAAGAGTTATGCACCATGATTTAGTTTTAATAAAAGAATTAACTTTTAAATCTAACTAAAAATTTAAGATCCAAAAAATAAAAAACAAACTTTCAAATTTATCAACGTTTGCTGAACATTTAATTCAAGAAAACCATAATATTTCATCATAGAAGATAGTTTAGAAATTACCCATGTTGGTAAAAACCCCCTAAAAGTAAAACACTAAATGTTATTGAAACATTTTACATATACAAAAACACAAAAGAAAACCCATCATTACTACTCAACAACCAAATAAAATTTCATTCAAATTATTCGATTCTCTCATGAAGATGCAAAATTATAAAGTTTAACGATATCTACAACTTATCCATCTATATTTTTATTTAAATTTTTATAGTATCAGCTGTTAAATTATTATTCTACAATTAATTAAGTATTTTTATAACTTGTTATATCTATACAACTGAAGATAGTCTTTCGAAACCGAAATCTATTTTGATTATTAAACATCACAAAATATTGCTACGTATCTTTATATATATACAAAACGATCAACTATAAGTCGAAGTTTCCCTAAATGTTTAGACAAAGATTCTTTATTTATGATTTAAGCATGTATTTATGTTTAATTTATTAAATTATCACCATATGAATATTTTTAAAACATTTAATTTAACTTTTTTTGTTATGTATTAAAGGCTGTGTTTTAATCAGCAGTGCTTATGAATTAATCAGTTGTTTTAAAAAGCATAAATTTTAAAATTGTTGTGATAAAACTGTTTTAAAAGTATCACATGAACTTTTCTTTTTTAAACTATTTATTTTCTTTTATTTATTTCCTTTTATATACTCTTTCTTTAATAAATTGTGAATTATAACACTAAAACCCCTAATTATTCAAACCAAAGTCTTTTTTTAATCAATTATTATGAAGTTTTTGCTTTTTTTACTGCTTAAACAGACAATTTAGTGAGTAAAACAGAATGTTCAGAAACATATATATTTAAGTATTACTTAAAGGTTTTTTAAAACTAATAAAATGAAAATGATAACAAGTAACACGGAGTAAATATTTAAGTTTTTAGGTGATTATAAATAGTTTACGCATACGAATGTGAGTCAGTTGGAATGGCACGTAAAATGAATACAGAATTATATTTCTCGTTGATGTTTTATGATTTTGCAGTAAAAGTTAAGAACCTTAATTTAAAGAGGGAAATTGATTTTATTCTCTAGCCACTTCATTACTAAAACTTTCATGACAGTTTAGAGGATAGTTGGCAATTTTTTATGCTGAATGTGTAAATCTATGCAATCTTTAATGTTACAATCTGTTATGTTTAAATCATTTAATTTTAACTGAATAATTTAATGGCATAGATTCAGAATCTAAGCATACTCGATTAGATTCCATTATCCATTGATGATATATGCATGAAGTTTCCTTAAAACAAGATATCCAAATAACCTTTGAAGTGAGTCACAAAGTTACTTAATGAAGCTGCTTGCTTCAGCAAACCGTGATTGATACAAGGTTCTTGAAAGGACCAAAACCAACGTTCCAACATTTAAACATAAGTCAATGCTTTAACACTTTAACAAGTAATTTTTGTGTTATAAAATTTCATGTTATTGGTCTTATAACAAAAGTGTATTAGTTTAAAATCAACTTCTCCGTATTACATAAATATTACTTTTGCACACTCGAGGTTTAGTAATCAAGTATTGTATTGTATTGTATTGTGATTTGGGGTGAAATTTAAGCAACTGGACCTATCAAGATCTATTTTGCCCCCCATGCTCTGCCCGAGACTGCTCGGTCACAATTCATCAATTCCCAGATCCTCTAGGAATCGGAGGATCTGGATGATCTCTAGATGTGGTATTTCTTCCAGTCTAATCTGGTACCGACCCAGATGCCTGGCTCTCTTTGTCGCTATAGCATCACACTCTTCCAGTAAATGAAGAGGGTCTTCCTCTCCCATTCCACAGAATCTACATGATGCATCTTCTACCAGACCCAGATTCCTAGCATGCCTCCTCAGTAGGCAATGCCCAGTAAGGAAGCCTGTTACCCTCTTCAGTCTGGTTTTGCTTAGGCCTATGCATACTTTGAATCTGTTGAAGTTCCTGCCTCCCAACAGCTTCTTAGCTTGTCTCAGCCCTGCTGTGGCCCTCCAGAGTCTGTCTCTTTTGGCCACCATTGTCCTTTTAATTTCTTCCTTGAAGAAGGCATCTCCAAGGCCACAAAAAGGCTCTGGTCCCACAAGCGGGGTCGATGCCCCCTTCCTTGCAAGCTCATCTGCCTTCTCATTCCCTTCAACACCAATGTGTCCCGGCACCCATTGAAGTGTCACCTTGTTGCTTCTCCCTAGCAAGTTAAGTCTCTGCCGGCACTCCCAAACCATCCCCGACCTGATAATAGGAGAACTCAGTGCTTGGATGGCTGCCTGACTGTCCGACATTATAGCAATCATCTTGCCCCTATATTCCCTTTCCAGATTGATTCTAATGCATGTATCAATGGCGTGAATTTCCGCCTGAAATACACTAGGGAACTCCCCCATCGCCTCCGAGAGTTTGGTACCTGGCCCAAACACACCGGAACCGGTCCCCTCCTCAGTCTTAGAACCATCTGTAAACCACATAATGTGGCTGCTGGACATTGTGCGGATGCTTTCTCCACTCCAGTCCCTTTTTGTGCTCAGTTCCCTTTGAAACGATCGTTCAAAATCAAACTTCCTGACTATAGAGTCCCTCGGAAAATCCCAGAAATCCCGAGGAGTTCCGAAGTTCATATTTTGCCTGGTAATGATCCTGTTTATTCTCACCTCAGACACCCTCGCCACCTCCTCAACGTGAAGATGCAAGGGCGCGAGGTGGAGAATCATTTCCATAGCTGCTGTGGGACAAGACCTCATCCCTCCCGTAATGCAAATGCATGCGAGCCTCTGTACACTGCCGAGTGCTTTTTTAACGGTGTCCAAACCCGTTCTCCCCGACCATACAATAGCACCATAAGTGATGGAGGGTCTCACTATCATCGTGTACATCCAGTGCAGTATCCTTGGTTGACAGCCCCAAGAATTTCCCGCAATCCTTCTGCACACCATCAGTGCTTGCTTTGCTTTACTCATGGTCTCCTCTATATGTCTCCTCCACAGAAGTTTTTTATCTAGTGTGATTCCTAAATATTTCACTTCTGCCTTCCACTCAATCTCTACTCCATCAAATCTGATCGCTCTCAGACGTGGTAGATTCCTTTTCCTGGTGAATGGTACCAGATTAGTCTTGGCAGGATTAACCCTAAGCCCTACTCCCTGGCACCATCTCTGCACAGCCTCTAGACCTCTCTGGATCAAATCACAGAGAATTTCTTCAAATTTTCCTCGGGCCATTATGACGATGTCGTCTGCATAGCCGAAGCATATGAGACCATTCCCAGTGATTATCCTGAGAAGCTCGTCTATGACCAGGCTCCACAACAAGGGAGACAGTACTCCGCCCTGTGGACATCCTCTTGTTGTATTCACCTGAATTATGCTCTTCCCGACCACAGTCTCAGCCCTTCTTGAGGCCAGGAGGTTCATCAACCATCTAGAAGTTGCCCTTCCAACTCCCCTATGCTCCAGGGCTCTCCTTATTGCTTCATGTGAGGTGTTATCAAAAGCCCCTTCAATATCTATGAAGGCACATGCTGCAATTTCTCTCTCTCCTAAAGATTTCTGAATTAGATCTGTCAGCTCAACCAGAGCGGTCTCCGTGGACCTGCCCGCTCTGTACGCATGCTGACGGGGATGCAAAGGCACCCTCTCCAGAACCTTCATCCTTAAGTGATTGTCCACCATCTTCTCCACCGTTTTCAAAGTAAACGAGAGGAGACTAATCGGCCTAAAAGATTTAGGCAAAGTCGCATCCCTTCTCCCACTTTTTGGGATGAATGAGACTCTTGCTCTCTGCCATGTTCTTGGTATCCAGCCCAAGGCAATGCTGCATCTAGCAATCTCTAACAGGTGAGGCATCAATCTCTCCTTGCCTTTCTGGAGCAAAGCTGGGAAAACCCCGTCAACTCCCGGGGCCCTATACGGTTGGAACGAGTCAATTGCCCAGCTCAGCCGTTGAGGAGTAACTATCTCCCTTGCCTCCTCCCAATCTTCCCTATTAGCACTTGCGCAGATCGGAGTACAATCCTCCAATTCAACTTGCCTGCTCCCTGGGAAGTGTGTTTCCAGAAGTAGAAGAGCCCTCTGCTCCTCACCTTCTGTGTAACTTCCATCTTGCTTCCTAAGAGCCATAGGCCCCTGGAATTTGCTTCTAGCCATAGCTTTATGGAGCCGTGACGCAGCAGGGATCGTCTCTATGTTTTCACAGAATTCCCTGAAGCTCCGTCTTTTTGCTCTCCTGATCTCTTGACTGTAGGTACTTCGTGCATCGGAGTATCTCTGCCAGTCCGCCTGGCTGTGCTTGGCCTTGCTGTAAAGCCTACGCACCAATGCCCGCAAACCTGACAGATGAGAACTCCACCACACAACCTCCCTGTTGCTTCTTTGCTCTTTGACAGGGCAGCTGGATTCATAAGCCTCCATAATTGCCTCCGTCAAATCTTCAACTTTGTTTTCTAACCCATAATGACTTGAGAGACCCCTAGTCATTCTGGCAAGGTTACTTTCCAGATTGGTCTCATAAATCTCCCAATCTGTGTCTCTAGGATTCCTCCTGAAGGAGGGTGTAATGTTAACCCCTTTCACTTCAAAGGTAATGATCTGGTGATCTGACAGGGAAGGTTCGTTGGATACTCTCCAATTAACTATCCTATCAGCCATACTTTGGCTCCCAATCGTGAGATCCAAAACCTCTTGCCTAACCCTTGTAACAAACGTGGGTACATTCCCCAGGTTAAAAATACTCAGGTCAGATTCTAAAATAAATTCTAGCAGTTGCTCACCTCTCACATTGTCTCCAGTGCTTCCCCAGACGACGTTGTGGGCGTTGGCGTCGCATCCCAGGAGTAAGGGAGTACCACGCCTCCTGCAGTACTCCACCAGCCGTCTCACCTCGGAAGGAGGAATTTCTCCCTCACCGGGAAAGTAGCCCGATGCTACCACCACTTCTCGGTCTGCCCCACCAGTGTTAAGATATGTCCTGATGGGGACCAGATCCCGTGACAAAAATTCTGAAATGCACACAAAACGAATGTCATTTCTGATAACAATACAGGCCCTGGGAGTTCCCCCCCTGGTGTCATATATTACCTTGTTGCTCTTGCTGGATAGGCCTATGACTTGTCCCCTGTAGACCCAGGGTTCCTGGACAAGCGCAATCCCCAGATTCGCCCTGGCAAACACCCCGGTCAAAGCAGCCGAAGCTCCTCGAGCGTGATTAGTAATCAAGTAAATCAAGAAATAGAAAAAAAGCTTACCCCGAGGGGGGTTAAAGAGTACTCGGATAGGAATGATTCCAGTCACAAAAAAAAAAAAAAAGAAAAAAAAAAGTTTTTCCGTTATTTATCAACCAGTATTTTAAACTGGCATACCGTTGGATTTTACATAACGTAGTCTTTAAATATTGTAACTAAAGATGTTTTTTTTAAATGTGTAGTTTTTTTTATATTTCACTTTTAATTTTTTTGAGAGCCGCTTTTTAATCTGAGAATCCTAGACATTCAGCCTTTTGATGTACAATGTGCATTTTTTATATCAACTTTCATACGAAAATGGAGCACTTTACGTCTAACAGTTTTTGAGATATTCAAATCTTTTGTAAAAATCACATACATACATACAGACAGAAAACAAATCGAGGTATTACACATGTTATACGACATTGCTTGCTTGTATTGACCTGACAAACAATTCTCTAAAGTATGCGACAGTTGCAGCTGGACACCCTGTATAAATTGTTTGGTTGTATTTGTATTCGCCAGGTTTAGTCTCTGTGTATAGTTTTTTTAATTATGCCTTTTGGATATTTAACCAAACGTACATAGCAGCTTTTTAAAAAAAGCTTAAAAAAATCAGTGATGTTGCTTCCTATTAAACAGTTTACAGAATACTTCATATACTAAATATAATCAGATTGAGTAGATCATAAGTACTCTGTCAGTAATCATGTCAGTATGATGATCTATGCGTCTGCCCTTTAATATTTCTTTTTATTTCCTAATGAGAGTTTTTTTAGTTTAATACCATTTTATACCAAACTATAAACAAGCTCATTCTTGTGCAAATGTTTTTTAAGTATTCTAAATTAGTCAATTGCATACAACTTTCTTTATTTATAGGAAATTGGTTTTTTTTAAATTACTTTATTTACATAAATCAATTTCTGATACCGGTTCGTTAATATGGATAGCCTATAATTAACTGTAAAAAATTAATCTTTAGGATTTGAAATACAATTTTGGAAAATTTCATTACAATACGTATGTAAAAACACATCTTTATGATTCTTTAAAAATTTAACAGTAAAAGAACAAGGCTGTGAGCATAATTTTATCGCAATAGTGTTTCACAAACGACTGAAATTAATGTGATATGTTGAAACAAAGCCATAAAACAATGTAGGTAAATTCACAAAGTGGGGTCCCAGCTGTGTTCAGACCAATATCGAAGATGTCAACCCTAAATAAAGTATAGCTTCCCCATTAGTCCTCCACTTCCTGTAAAAGGGGTTTTCTTAGAACTCGTATTGCTTTTGCAAAAACTAGTTTATGTTGTTGGATGTCGACTAAATATTGAGTAATTTGGACGTGGCTTACATTAAATGTTCTTTGTCATAATATTCTTTATATTTAGCGTACTTCCAACAAATTATTGTCTCATATATTTGCTATAATGAAGTTGAGTATATACTATTGTATAGTAACTATTTAGAATAAAATAAAATCAATATTCATAGGTCACCTTTGATAAATATAATTCAATTATTTTCTGAACAAAGATTGACTAAATCGATAGCTAAAGAAATAAGAACTGTCGTTTAAAAAGGTTGTAATATACAATATCAGATAAAATATTAATAGTCATGGCTGATATACCTATTCTTAACTAGAGAGATTGTATGGGGATCAGTTAAATGTCCAAAAGGCGTTAAACCCAGGAGAATCTTTAAATATATTTCAAGCACGTGACAAGCTGTCATTTGTAAATTTTCTTGTCATTGAAATGTAAATTTGCTACCTTATATAAAAATCATTATATCTGGAACCAAAGTTATGGAACAGTCGTTTTGTTTAGCTGGTGAACAAGCCTATTTATTGACAACACTTCAAATTCAACCAAGTAATATGTAACTTTTTTATAAAATATACGAACAGATCAGAATTTGTCTCAGCTAATTGAAGAATATCTCGTGATAGGGGTTCCTCTACAAATTCTAAGGATGTGTAAAACTTGATATCCAACCCTCCTGACTGTATTTAAAGATCTAGTATTCAATCTTAAAATCTGTATATTTAACTTACTGAACTCTGGACCTGTTTGTATCTGTCACGTGTGTGGATTCCATGTCCTCTTCTGGCCATCCTACTCGCAGTCCTATACCAATACAACAGATCTGTTATCCCTGACTGAACTAGAAGGTCCTATTAAAATTATGGTGGTATGGTTATTGTAAACATCTCCCGTAGGTCAGCTATTACCACCATAAAAGAGACTTCCCAAACTTCACTATATATACAGACGAGAAATAGATCTTCAGCCTTCGACGTAAAATTGAACCCTGCAGAAATGAGATATTGATTTCAGTAAGTAAATGTCATTCACAAAGTCCTCTATTCCATAACAGTGATAGTGAATCTTAAATCTGTCACTAACTTTGATTGTGTACTAAATGTATTTGCATGTAAGGCCCTAATCTAACTGTACCAATCTCTAAATATTGAAATGAAATTATTATCTTTGAAATAATTTCTCTTGTTATGATACCTAACGTCAAAGAATTAGAATTAAATTCTAATCTTGTATTCATTTCATTTCATCATTTCATGTCAATTCATGATCATTTTTCTTCAGAGAATACATATAAGAAGATTTACAACATTCTTCACAATGACTAATCACCTGAAAACTTGTGATGATTTTCCTAAAGTATGACTCTACTCTCTCGAAATAATGTACGATTACAAATTTCAATTCTTTCAGTATCTGTCAGTATCACACTTCTCGTGCTTTGTCCAGGATAACCCACAGTAAACCAAACATAAAAAATAGAATATCTTACTCAAATTTCCCTCACTCCTGTATATATCGTATGGCTTACTGTTAGTTACATTCTTTTCAATTATAAAAAGATGCGATATATATTTGGATAAAAATAGAAAAGTCATGATGACATAATAATTGAATAAAAATGTAAAGTGATCTCCTGTCACTAAGTCCAATCCATCGAGCCATTTAAGACCTGCCTCACTGATTCTGTTTATGCTAGGTAATCCCTCCATAAAATAGCGCAGTGGAAACACTGTAACTATGTTATCCATTATTTGGATATAATTCCCATTTATACTTCCAGTTTATACATCTACCCATGCAAGTTCGCAACTGATTCAATAATGTTCACTCCCTACGAGGGAGGTTCATCCCACCTACAGGTATTGAAGGATCGTTAATAAGGAAATTATTTCGTTCATCAAAACTGTTCCACACTACGGCCCAGCTAGTATTAGGTAAAAAAATTGAACTGCTCACCTGGAAAGCAGTACATAGAGGTGAGTTTTAAGATTTTAAGGGACCGCTCTGACGTGGGAGATCCTGTGTAATGGGGAGGTACGTGGCATTCAAGATCTTATTGAATTATTTAAGTAATGCTTCCTGGCTTATTAACTCTGGAGGAGCTATATTGCACAGCACCGAGCCAAGAAAATGGAATTGCCATGAGAGTGCCACTAATAGCTCTCATGACTCTATTAAGTTAGACATCAATCGTTTTTGTATGTGCGCTATTTAGCCATACGGAGCACTGTATTCAGCAACAGTGACAAAGCAGTTGTACGCAGGACGTGTGCGTTGGCTCCCCAAGTTGTTCCGGCAATATTAAGTAATTTATTTGCCCTGGTTTCGATTTTAGCTGCTGTTTTTTGAAGATGGCTTTTAAACGTCAACGATGAATGTAACGTTACTCCCAGGTACCGCATCCATTAAATCCTAAATATTATGAAGACGATTTTTTATGTTTGCATAGTATAATTTTTCCCCTTTCTATCTTATTCACATTAAAAGTGATACTCATGAATACAATATTAATAAAAAGATAATATTGAAATACCATTTTTGATAACTTAACAACCCAAACTGAAATGTTTTCTTTTATATTGGATATTGTCTGAAAGCATCTATTTTTAGGTGGGTGTTGCAAACAAAATTAAAGAAAGAAAAATAATGTCATAAATATGTTAAGTACCTAAATTTGAAATTTATTCCTATTAAATACTAAGTAGGAAGCATATGGCTCGTATTCCTTTTAAATGTTAATACAATCTACAACTTAAATTAACCAGTTCATATTCAATTCTATTTTCAAGTCAGCGTCAAGCCAGTTAAGGAGTCCCATCCCTTATAATTACTTACTATAAACTTATTTGAGTGATTGTGGTAAATAACAGTCTACCCCCACTGTCAAAGTTAAACAGACGACACCTCAAGTTTGACTCAAGTGCAACTTTAAGCTTCTCAAATGTGGTGTCGGCAACACAACTAACTACTACCAGTGATTTGATGCAATTTAATTTTCCTAAACGCAGCTTTAAAATTAAGGTTAATTGTCTGTTCAGTTTGTTAATAATAATAATAATAATACTGTTTGATAATTTTGAGACACGCCAATTTCCAACCTTAAAAATATGTAAAATAATATGAAAATAGTCCACAAAGTAAAAACTTTAACAATATTACATGAGAGTCGCAGATGTGTAAACGCACTGGATAAATAATGCATATGTGTAAAATTATAAAAAATATAAAATATATTTTGGGAAATTTATATCAGCCATTAACCTTAACAAACATATAATTCGAATTAAATATAACAAAT
Source organism: Stictocephala bisonia (assembly GCA_035578905.1). Classification (NCBI taxonomy): domain Eukaryota; kingdom Metazoa; phylum Arthropoda; class Insecta; order Hemiptera; family Membracidae; genus Stictocephala; species Stictocephala bisonia. Next base: position 26,263 of record JAQJVL010002344.1, on the reverse strand, counting down.
TATTTAACCATAGTGTCAAAAATGAGTCTACACTAAAAAATATATTAAACATACTGTTCAAATTGTAGTGAAAGTAAAATAAATAATCAATATTATTTACATGACAGAATCAGAACATAATATTGTTTAATTATGTATTTTTATGCTACCACTGATACCCCTATCTGTGAACGACATTTTGTTAGCAAAATGAGATAGAAAATAAATGTTAGGCTAGTACCTACGATAAATATACTACACAGCTGCAACAAAGCACTGAAATACACTTACAACGCCTAGCAATATAATATGAAATACTTGACTCACTCTATCGCATTTCCAGATCCGTAAAATTGTGTTATTTGAACATTCTTTTATGCTAGACTGGTTGTTTTTATAATACTGATTACATATTTTGTGCAATAACTTTCATAAATAAGATCAAAACTGTAACTGTTTTTTATTACTGATCATTTTTTTACACTATTAACCACTATAACTCTTTCCAATAGCACTACAAAGCACATTACACATAATTGTATTAGTAAAAATTTAATTTTATTACGTTAACTGACATATAAAAACTGACCGCTCACAACAAAACTCCTCAAACAATAACGTTACGACTGAATGCCGTTGCCTTCTCTTTGTACTCCGCCGACAAAAACTTGTCACATTACCATCCGCCCAACATACGCACAATAGTTATACAGTATTGAGTTTCAAAACCATGCTTTTGTCGGTCAAATCAGACCGCTTATCTTTTTATCAAGCCACGGTTGAACTGAGGACAGTTTACATTGTTTACATTTTTTATCACCACGTGGGACCTGAAGATCATTTGTCCTAGGTCAGGTGTTAGTTTTGGTGTACGTCACGCGTGTTGTTCCTATGGTCAGTGTTGTTTTGTGTGACGTCCATCCTTTTCGCGCTCCTTAATCGTCTCTAGTATCACTGATGCAAAAAATATTGTGAGGTGTCGGATTATTTACTTAATGTTTTTTGCCACATGTAACACAACTCACACGATTGCCGAAAAAAAAAAGATCTCAGGCTAAAGCCAACACACACGATTTATTACATTTACTATAAAAATACTTATAGCGGATATTAAAAATTAGTCCATATAGGATATACAAACGCGTTATTTCCTTTGGTGTTACAGTAATATTATTTTAAATTCGTAATCCGTTTTTACTTTAACTATAATTTAATACAATACGTTTATTTACAAATACAAAACCTTAATAATACTTAAAATAATTTCGTTAATATTAGAAACAACACTGCATGATCTCTGAAGTCGAACGTGGCGCGCTATCAATCCTGAACCTAGTGTCACGGCGCGCTCTTATCACCCGCTGTGCGAACCGACTTTGTCTTGGCAACAATTACGGTTCCTCTTCACTTCTCTAACCTAATACGCCTAGTTATGTTAAAACTTCTAATTCGATCACTCTAGCTTAACAAGGTATAATCATTATATAAAAGAAAATAATTGGAAGGATTGATTCTAACCATCATTCGTCTTTTACCCTGATTTAATCCTATAAAGATTATTTAAATTTAGTGCCTGACATAATAGATGAAATTCAATAATAATTAATGATTTGAATTCGTAAACTCGATGAAGAAAAGACGAGTGCTTTAATTATAGTGTTAATTTTCTTGTTACACATTAAATGTGGAATCAAATTTTGTATTTTATATAGGTATTCAATAATTTTGTTCTGACCCGTTAAATCAAATAAACCAATGTTTTTTCTTCATTCGGTATTGTACTATATGAATCCGTTACTATTAATAATGCATCGATTCATCATATAGTCAAACCCGATATTTATTCTTTGTCAAGTTATGACGTTAATATTGTGTATGTGCTTGCCTATACTCTGTTTTTCATTGCAATGTTTTGTCGTATTCCATATTAATTTGTTTTTTTTCCATATATTTAGTATATGTAAAAAAATAAAAAGCATATTTTATTTTTTTATTTAATTTAATATTTAAAAATCGAAGGTAATATAATATTCTATAATTTTTTAAATGACATTAGTAAGACTAGTATTTAAATTCTGTTATGGATAAGTTAATGTAATATTTAGTTAATTATTTAAAAATCTAAGGAGAAGTTGTATTGTCAGATTTTTAAAGTACTTAGTCGCACAAGAATTTTATGATAATTTAGGAAAGAATTAATAATAATTAAAGTTTATTATATACGAAAAAACTACTTAAATAATTACGGTAATTTTGATTTTACCTACTTGTTGTAGTTGGTTGGATTATTGGGTCCAAATACATTTTGCGTGAGATTTTATGTAGGGTATCGTTGCGAGTAAGACATTATAAAAAAGTCATTAAGTTCATGTAAAATCTCAAAGAGTGGTTAATTTCTACGTGTTCATCTTGAGCGCAACTAATACCAATGGTTAATCGTTGGGGTGAAATAGTGTAAGCAATTGTTATTGTAATATTGACTCATAGTTTGTGGTAGTAACAGATGTTATAAAAATTTCAGTTAATTTAATAAAAGAGTCTGCAAAGATTGGTAACTTTTAAGATCTGTTAATGCATGTTTTTCCAACAACAACCAACGTTTAGATGACCTACGATATTTTTTTACATAATCATTGGGGTAGAAGAGGTGTATAATTAAGTTTATTTTTATGTAACGCTATTTGTGTATGAGACAGATAAGATAAACTTCATTATAGACTATCTTCTTTTCATTTTCCTCATCAAAAAACCAGATTTCTATTGGGAGCGTATTCCTAAATGTACATTTTTCTTTCCATAAATTTCAATAATACTGTATTTACATTAGTTAATTAAATAAGTAATTTAGTATTTTATATTTAAAATAATAATTGTAAGAATAAAGAATTACAAACCAATGCGTCTTCTCTTAAAGGATAGTATGTGTCGATTTTTGTTAGAAATTTGATATTTTAGTTATATTGGTAATGATTTAAATTAGTGAGTTAAGTAGGTTCAATTTTTGTCCGCTAATGGGGGGGGGCTTGTAAAACATCCGAATAATGTGAGTGTCGAGCAAGATTAACTATTAAGATACATTAATTGACATTCCTATTTAAGATATATTATAAATCCCCTTGTTTTAAGATACCATTATGTTTAACCAATATACACAAATATTAAGTGAAGAGAGTATATTGGCGTTTTATTTTTAATTTTACGACAATCTTCTTATGTTCATTTTACTAAGACATTGGTGTCAAAAATAAAATTTGATAATCAGTTCATTTCAGATTGTGAAAATAAAGTTTTCATCAGTTCTGACTTAATCTCTGTTGGAAAATTTTTTTTACCTGTGTATAAGATGAGAATGTTATTATAACAGTTTATTTTTCTCTAAAAATTTCATATAGCTATATAGTTGAAATTGTCGTACCTACATTGTCATTTAAATCCATTAGACTTACGTACAAGAGCTTAAGTAGAAAATTTAATACTATTTATTTATACTAATTATTGCTTGCAGATGCTTAAAATATAAATGATAAAAAGGTTTAATGGCTCCAAGAATGGATCTTCATACATTCTAAAATATTATAATATACCACGATAATTATAAAGGACTTTAATATAGATTATTGTTTTCCTACTTTTGGAAGATATTATTGGGAATAATACTTTCCAATAATAATTGAGTAATTAAAGACAACAAGAATCCATTAATAACTGTTATATTATTATATGTTGGTAATAGTATGTTGAGGAATTATAGTCTTTTCTATGTTATTTTGAAAATTTTAGACATAAAACACTTGGATTCAATATCGGACTATGTTAGTAATAAAATAAAAAGTTAACCTTGTTTTACTGAAATTACCATAAATAAAACAATAGCATCGCGCGCATCGTTGAAGGTAAAAACGTAATGATAAAAAGGAATATTAATTTAGATTTAATGCAAGTTCCATTTCATGGACAATACTATATTGAACGTCTTCTAACCTTGTATCCTAATGAATACTAGTCCTAGTTGAAATAAACCTTTAGTGTAAGAAGGTAAATATTATCCTAGTTTTCTATTTGTCATGTCCGTAATTTTGGACGTTAGAACTATTCAGATGTCAATTAGTTGAAAATCAACCAATATTACTGTTTTTTATCCTACTAAAGATTATTGTGACCATAGTTTTACGGGTTCTAGTATATTTTTAATAATACATCTATAACCTACTTATGTAATCATTCATATTCACGCTTAAATACGTTTCAAGTTCTTGTGTTGCCTTCTCAGAATCTAAAAATAAGAACTTTATATTGTTGCTCTTAAAATACCTGATATGAAATCTATTAAATTGTTATTTTAAATAATTTTATATAAAGGTTATTCAAATCCAAGCCGTTTAAGTTTAACTTCTTGTGTCCTACTTTGATTTTATTTTCGTTTTAATGATAGAAATAAAGAGTAAATAAAATTGTTAGATAAATAAATTAAACTTAGCGAATAAATTAATTCGTTTTTTCCATTAAGATATTTTTTCTTAGTACGCGCATTAGAGATTCACAGAGATGAGCCAAACATGTAAGCCGCAGTTCAGTATAGCGATAATAGTAAATGGATAAAATGATTAATTTCTCAAATAAAGGATCTTCATACATTACAGACTATAATATATAAACAGTAAGAAACGTCTAAATATATATGAATCTGACATTATAATGATTTAAGTTGTCCTATTTTGTAAATAGGGAGCTTAGATTGGAAGGTGGTATATAAAATAAAACAAATTATTTTAATGAATCCATTGTACATTTTATTGATTTGACTATGTTTTGCAGGAGAAACGATATCAAGCGGAACAGAAACTACGTATTTCAGTCCGCTGACCAAAATGAAAGAAAATAAAACGTTAATAATAGTAGTGTTATTTATTATTATTTTAGCGCTAATAAATCATTTAATTAGCATTTTTGATAATAAGATGAATATGATTATATAAAGGTTAGCTTTTTAATGGGTTTGTTATTTATAGTGTGGGTCATGGAATATAGACACTCGAATATGTACTCGAATGTAATAACATAGTATCAATGAAAAGTTATAACGTGTGAATTTTAGAGAGTTTATTTTATAAATCTGACCCTATATTAAAAGACCCATTTTTGGAAACAAAACAATGAACATGAGTGGAATCATTTTTCTTTATAGTACCTCTCTAATTTGCAATTATATGTAACTCCTTTTTGATATGAGTTGGTTTGTGCAAACAATAATATGATAATATAAGAACATTTCCTTCCATAATAACAGAATGATTTTTAGTAACAATGAATCTAAACTAAATTGTACCATTTGTATTAACTTTGTTTAAGTTGTTTTCGTCCACAAAAATATCATATATAGGTAACATATTGTAGAAAATTATAAATTTCTTTATTAATTAATATGATTTATTACGTTCATTCTTAGTTGTGATTGTGAATAAAATTTTAGTGTTGGCGATGAACATTTGAGTGAAAACATACCAATATTTGATATACGAAAAACACCTATTTAATTAATTATGTAGTGTTGACATTGTATAGTTAATTGTACTATGATTAGTATGGATAGAGAAGCTTAGATCAAAACAATCTTCTTGGAATTATGATCGACAGTAATATACGTTTTAATGTGATTTTGTCTGATGTTTTTTAGTCTAAGGTGTTTTTACAACACTGTAAATTTCATTTTTCCGAGAGCTATAAATATTACTTAATATCTCGCAAGATTGTATGAGTTAACAAATATAAATAAAGCATAGATTATTGTAGTATAACATGCATTAAATTTAAAAATGATTCTAATATTTACTAGTGGTGTATATGGTGTACTGGAGGTTATTATATAATGTCACCTCAAAGACCTCATAAATTGAACTAATAAAGTGTTAATAATCGAAATTATATGATTATTCAATATGTTTTTATATTTTCAACTGAAGAGTGTTTGTGAATAAATAAGTATTATGAAAATATGAGTCACATATTTACACAATTAGATGAGAAATAAGCGTCAAAATTAAGTCTGTTAAATTACATATTAGATCTGTTTTCTGGTAAATGAGTACTATAATTAGTTTTCAAAATTATGTTATTTATGTCTCAAAGAGGGATATTCATGTAATAGTCCAACGACACATATTTTGAGAACTTAGCGTTTAACGTTTTTTTTGTGTAGTACACATTGTTTAAACATTTGTACGATTTTGTAATAGTTATCAAAAAGATATTTCAACAATTTTTATATGTATTCCGTTAATAACTTAAGAGGTTTTGATGGTTACAGAGTTATTTTACTATATTACTATTTTATGGGAGGTGCAGTTCTATTTAAAGAGTTTAATTTATTTTGGGTATACAGACATAAATGAATGACCATTCAGAGTACTAGATAAGTGGATTACCTTTTATGAGAAGAATAAAACGTATGTATTTTTTTGTTGTTAGCCTTATTGGTTACGGCTTTAGATTACAAAAATAAAACGACTTAGTATTTATTTTAAATAACTTAAAAATTTAATTTGTTTGATAATTACATATTTATGTATGGGGTATATTATATTAGTAAATCTTGTACTTCGTTTTATGTATACTTGAGCAAGACTAGTTAAAAATTGAGTAGTGAATACAAAGAAGGTAAAGATATTTATATATTAAAAATTTTTTTTAATACATAACAGATGAGGTAGTTTTATTATTTCGATGATTTTTGGTATTGACCAAATTTTTGTGATAATCTTTTGGTAATATGTTTGTCAGTTGATTATAGTTGGATACGTGGAATGATAATAAGCACAGTTATGGAGAAAGATTGAGGAGGTTGATGTTTACTTCCCCTAAACGAGGGTGTCAGATGATATTCAAATAATTTAATAAAATTGTTTGGAGTGTTTTAGTTATTTGTTGCTAAAGAGCAAATAAAAAATAGCATCAGGCAGACTACCGAGTATTGTGGTGTGTAGTAATGAAGAGTAATGTGATCAATGAGTGGATGGTTGGCAAGCATGAGTTATAGAGAAAGAGAGTTTTCAAATCTCACTCAAACATGACCATACAATTTGGGAAATAATGTTAATGTGAGAGTGTGTGTTAACCTAGGGATTGTTCGGATGATACTTGTAGGGTTATAAGGTATTCTGGATGTATGTGGATGATGTTATGTGGTGTTTTTGATGATTATGTTTAGTGTTGAGTAGTTTGTTATAGGGGATAACTATTTAGGGATATCTCCGTTATGGTTGTTTTTTGTAATTAACAAAGTTGTAGATTATTTATTTATAGTTGGGTTAGTGTTTGTTTTGTTTATAGGTGGTGGTTAGTTTGATATGTGTTGGATTATTGGTATGGTTTGATGGTAGATGAAACAATAAAACAGTGTTTTTGCTTTGTTAGGGGAGAGTGTTGTTGGTTGTAAATATGATAGACTTGTTAAGTTTGTAATAAATTATATAAAAAACTGAAGCTAAGCCTTATTAATTTGGTGTTGGTGTGGGCTTTATTGTGAATGTTATGGGTGGTGGGGGGGGAATAATTTGATGTGTTTGTGTTAGGGGTTGGTGGTATTGAGATGTATGGTTATTAAGTTATTGGTTATTTGTTTGTGGTTTTGTTTGATTGGAATAATAGAAAATAAGGGATTGAATGTGGTTATGGTGTAGGTTTTTAGTATATTTAATTTTTAGAGTATTATTTTCTGTATGTGGGTGATATTGTTTTGTAATTTGTTATTGTTAGTTAGGTGTTTTGTGTAATGGAAGTGTGGTTGTGTTTATTTTGTTATGGGTTATGTCATTTTTTTATGTGTAAGTGTTAGTGTTATGGTGTTGTTTTATGAGGTTGTAAAAGGGTTTGTGAGTTGTTGTGTATGTTTTAAATTGTTTATAAATGGGTGTGTTGTTATAAAATTTGTTGTTTGTTTTATGATTTAGTAATTTTTAGTTGAAAGAATATGGAGTTTTTGTGTGTCTTTTAGGATTTTGTTGATGTGTAGGGGTTGTTATTTTTAATTGTATGGGGTTTATTTTGAATTTGGTTAAGGGTTTTGTTATTGGTTAAATTTGAATTTTTATTTGTTATATAGTGGTTGGTGTATTTGTTGGTTAATTGTATGTTGGGGTTGGTTGTGAGTTTGGTTGTTTGTTGTTGGATAGATTTGAATGATGATGGTGAGGGTTTTGGGGATATTGGAATTTTTTGTAATTAGTGGGGTTTGTTTTTGGAGTGGTTTGTTGGGTATTTTAGTAGTGAATGGAGTTTTTTTAGGTTTTATTTGGATGTGTTTGTTGGTGGTTGTGTTGGTTTATTTTATAAGGAATGAGGTGTATTTTGTTATATTGTGAATGGGTTGTTGGTGGTTTATGTATAAGTTTTTGTTGTATTATTATTATTGAAGTATTTTGGTTGTTGTATGATTTTTTGAGGTGATTTAATGGGTTTGTTGTGTTTTTGGGTTTGGTGTTTTGTTTTTGGGGTGGTTATTAAATGAGTGTGTATGGTTGGGTATAATTGTTAGGTTTGGTATTTTGAGGTGTTAGGGTTGGTTTTGGGAATTGTTTTTTTTTTTGGTGGGTGTGTTGGGTTTGTAAGGTTTGGAGATTAGAGGTTATGGGTGGCTAGAGTGATGTTTTAGTATTTCTTTGTTTTTTTTGTTGTGTAGTATCTGGTTTAGAATTGAGGTGAGATGGTGGATTTAAGGAGGGGGGGGGGAGGGTGAGTGAGTATTGTAAGGTGTTTTGTGGGTGGTATTTTGTTAGTAGGGTGTTTTATTGGGGTTGTTTGTGAATGTCATTATTAGTTGTTCACAGGTTCGAGGATTTTGGTAGGTGGGTTGTATATAGTGAGTTGTGTGTGGTGCTGGTATGTATGGTAGTATAGTTGGTGGGGTGTGGTAGCTAGAGTGTAAGCTGTTTCTTTGAGTAATTTGGTGGGTGGTGTGGTTTGGGTATGTTTTGGGGTGGGTTATGTGGGGGGTTTGGTGGAGGGTATATTTGAGTAGAGGTTTTTGGGGGGGTTTTTTTTTATTGGTTTGATTTATGGTTTGTTTGTGGGTTGTGGTGGTTTTTGTTTTAGAGGGTTTTGTTTTTTTGGATGGGGTGGTTGTGTGGGTATTTTATTTTAGTTGTGTTTAGGGGTTTGGTGTATTGGTATTTGTTGTTTTTTGTATGGGGTTATGTATGTGGGATGTGAGTGGGTGGTTGGGTTTGTTTTGGTGGTGTTTGGGTGTTGTTTTTGTTGTGGGTGGTTTGTTTTTATGTTTTGTTGTTTTATTTGTTTTAGTGTGGTATGGGGTTTGGGTTGTGTGGGTTAATGTTGGGTGATATTGGGGGTAGTTTTTGGTTGGTGAGGTGGTTTATTTTTTTAGGTTGGGGTTAAGTTTTGATGGGGGTGTTATGGGTGGTAGTTTAGTGTGTGGTAGGTGGTTTGTTTGGGGGTTTTATTGTTGTTGTTGTGTAGGGGTAGTGGTTTTTTTTGTGTTATAGGGGGGTGGTGGTTAGTTGATATATTTTGGATTTATTTTTAGATAAGGTTTTGATTTGAAATTGGTGTTGTTTAGTTGTGTTATAGATGGTTGTGTTTTTTTGGGTTATGGTTACTTAGTTTACAATATATGATTGTTTTGAAAGTGTGTAGGTTGTTTGGATTTGGTTTATTATTTTGGTGGTGTAGGTGGGGGTATTTTTGCTAGTTTATTGTTGGGTATTTGGTTTGAGGGGAATATTTTTTGGTGATTTTTTTATGTGTTTTATTGGGTTGGTATTTTATGTAAATAGATTGGTTATGGGTAGAGTGAAATAGTTTGGGTGGGTATTGTATATGGATGTTTGTTCAGTATGATGTTGATTTGTGTATATTTTATGAGAGTTGTAAGTGATTTTTTGTAGTATTGGCGAGGCGATATCATTTCACTTACCTCACTTGATCATTTAGTATTGATAGTGTAGATGATGTAGGTGTGTGTTTAGTGTGGAGTAGTTTTGTAATTTTATGATTGTTTGGGGATGGTTGTAGAGTAATTTTTTGGTTTAGTTGGTGGGAGTGTGAGTGAGGATGGATGACGCAGCCTAATGTTGTAGGGGCTGGATTGAAGTTAGATGAGAGAAAGATATTATGTAGTATGTATTTTAGTTTGTTGGTGGTGGATGTTTTGGGGGGGGGGGTGGTAAAGTGGATGGAGGTGTTTGTTATTATGAGGTGTATTTTTTTTTTTTGAGGGGTTGGGTGGGAATGGGTGTGGTTAGGGGTAGAGATTGGGTGGAGATTGGGTATGGAGGTATATAAGGTATTGTAATTTTTATGTGTTAATGGGTGTGGGTGAATGTGTGTATTTAGAAGAGAGTTGGTTAATGATAGTTTTTTAGTTGTAGAGTGTAGTGTGTTTGTGAGGGTGAAAACACGTTTGGTTGGGTAGGTGGATTTGGGTAGGGTGGGGTAGTGATGGGGGTGTATGAGGGTGGAGTGATGGTTTAATTGGGTTATTGTGGTTATTTTTTGTTTATGTTTAGGTGGGGTAGTGTGATTTGGTGGGTTATGTTATTGTGTGTGGTTGTATAGATATGAGATTGGTTTTTTTTATGTGTTTGTGTGGATGTTGTTTTTGATTTATATTGTGGGTTATGGAGTTGGTTGTTTTGGTTGTATTTTGTAAGTGTAGGTTGGTATTTTGATATAATGTTTTAGTGTTATGTATATGTAGGTGTTTTTTAAAGTGGTGGGATGGGGATTAGTTGGTATTATATTTATATGTGAGAAGTTATTATGTATATAGGTATTTGGGTAGTGTTGTAATTGTATTTTTTGGGATGAGGTTTATTTAGGTGTTGGGATAGGTGTGTATTGTGTGTTTTAGTTGGGATTGAGTTTGTTTGTGTGGGTTGGTTATAGTGTGGTGGGTGGAATTGGTTGGGGGGGAAGAATTTGTAAGTGTGGTTGGTGGGTGGGTTTGTTTGATGGTATTGTTTTATGGGGTGGGGGTTTGGGGTGGGGTTTGATTGGGATTGTAGGGGGGTGTGGGTGGGTTTTGTTTTTTTAGTTTTGTATTATGTGTGTATTCTTTTTTTTATTGTGGTTGGTGTTGGGGATGGGGGTGTGTGTAGATTGGATTGTTGTGTTTGTTTGATTGGATTGTGGAGGGTTTTGGTATTTGTATGTGAGTTAGGTTTGGTACTGTGTTTGTTTTGATGGGTTTGTTTATTGGTGTAATGGTGGTGTGAAGGGAGGTGGTATGGTTAATTTTTGTTAAGGGTTGTTGTGAATTTATATTGATTGTTTGGGTTTATTGGTATGTATTGGTAGGTGATAGGGTATTTGAAGTTTATTTGATAATGTTGGTTTTATTGTATATTCTTGTAAGTGTTTGTGTGTTTTTGTTTAGGGTTGGAATGGAGTTGATGTATAGAGAGTTTTTTTTTATGTATGATTATTTTAGGTTTGGGTGATTTGAGTTGTTAGGGGGTATTGAGTTTGTTAGGGGTGATTTGGGTTTTTTATAATTATGGTGTTTTTTTTATTAGTTGGAGGGGTGTTATTGGTGTTGTTTTTTATATTGGGTCTGAGTGTTTGTTGATTGGTTTGTGTTTTTTTGGTTTGTTTTTTAGTAGGGTTGGTGTGAGAATGAGTTTGATTATGTGGGTTTTGGATGTTGATTTTGTAGAATGGATTGTGTGGGATATGTGTTTAGTTAGTGGTTTGTTGTTTGTTAGTAGGGTTAATGTGGTTTTGATGAATTTTTATTATATTTTGATTGTTTATTATATGGGATGTATATTATTGAAGTTGATGTTTAATTAGGGGTTGGTTGATCTGTATTGTAGTTAGTTTGGTTTTGTTTTTTTTTTTTTGTTTGTATTTTTGTATGTTGTCTTTAGGTGTTTTTTTTTGGGATAATTGTTGGTGTAATTAATTAGTTTTAGGGGGGGGGGTTTTAGATTGTTTTTGAGTAGTTGTTGTGGATGAGAGGTGAGAGATAGTAATATGTGTTGTGTTTGTTTTTAGTTTATATGGAGGTATTTGTGGGGTAAATGTGTGTTTTTTTTTTGTAGAGATGATAAGTTTTTAGTGGGGTGGGTTTTTATGATGGTATTGTATGTTTGGGAATAATGGATGTGGGGGTGGTTTGGTATGATGGGGTGTGATTATGATGTATTAATGTTTTGAGTGTGGTTTTGTTTATGGATGTATTTTTGTATTGATGTTTAGGGGGGGGTTGATGTGTTTGTTTGGGATAGAGGGGATTGGGGGTGGTTGTGTGTTGGTGGTGTGAGAGTGGTAAATTGTATATGTGTTATTTGATATATTTTGGTAGGTATTGGATGAAGGTTTTAGTTGGGGGGGTTTTGTATTTGGGAGGTGTGTGGGAAAGTGTTGTTGGTATGGTGTTGGGTGAAGTTGTTATGGGTTGGTGGGAGTATTTGTAGGGTTTTTGTGATATTGTATTAGGAAAGGTTTGGGGTTTGTTGGTTAGTTTAGAGGTATTTAGGTGGAATTTATTTGGGTTTGTGGGTAGTGGATGTTTTTTTGGTGTGATTTGTTGTGGTAGTTATGGGGGTTGTTGTTTGTTTTGTTTTGTTGATGTGATGGGGTGGGGGTGTATGAGTATTGTGTGGTTTTTTAATAGGTTTGTGTTGTATTAGTAGGAATGGTTTTTATTGTGAATGATATATTGTTATTAGTGGTGTGATTGTAGGTATTTTGTTGTTGGGTTTAATGTAGTTGGTGATGAAGTGTTGTTTATGTTGGTGGTTGTATGTTTTTTTTAAAAGGGTGGGGGGTTTTATGATAAAAATTTATTGTTGATGGTTTTTATTTTGTTTTGGATTTGTTGTAGTTATTTTTTGGTATAGGTGGTAGATAGAGGTGGATGTGGGGGTAGTTTTGTTTTTTTGTTGTGGTGTTTGTTATATAGTGTTTAAGTTTGGGTTTGATAGGGTGTGGTGTGATTTTTTTAGTTGGGTTTGGGTTTTGGGTTTGTTTTTTTTTGAAGTTTTTGTGGGTTTATTGTGTTAAGGGGTAGATGTTTTTGGGTTTGGGTTGTGTTGTGTGTGTGGTTATTTGGGTTGGTGTTAATGTTGGGGAATTTTTGGAGGGAAAATAAGTGTTGTTTGTTAAGTATAGTATTGATGTGTGTGTAATATTTATGATTGGATTTTTGGATTTGTAGTGAGATTGTGGTGTTTTATTGGGTTTGGTGGTTAGATGGGTGGGTTGTTGAGTGGAGGTTGTGGGGTGTATTTTTTTGTATGGGTTTTGGGTGGAGGTGATTATTTTTTTAGAGGGGGGTGTGTTTTTTTGTGTTGTTGAGGTGTGTGTGGTTGGTGTTGTTGGTTTTTGTGTGGGGAATTTTGTGGGTTGGTGGGGGGGGTTTTTTGGGGTTTTGGTGGTATGGTTTTTGTTTATTGGGGGGATGTTAGTTTGTGTTGTTTTTTTGGTTAGTAATTTTTATGGTTTAGGGTAGGTTGGTGTAGTAATATAATTGTATTTATGTTAATTTTTAGGTAGGATTGGATAATTGAGTGTTAGTGTTTTTTTGGGGATAGATTGAATTATAGTGTTTTTTGTGTTAGTTTGGTATAAGAAATTTATTTTGGGGTTAATATTAGGTTTGTGATTTGGGGGTGTTGGGGGTTTGTTAGGGGTGTTAAGGGGTGGGGGGGGGTGATAGTGGTTGTTAGTGGTTTGTTTAGGGTGATGGTGTTGGTTTTGATATAGAGTTTTTTTATAGGTTTTTTTGTATTTTTAGGGGGGGGTTTTGTTAGTGGGTAGTTTTATTGTTTGGAGGTGGTGTGTGGGGTGGAAAGTAGTTGGTGTATGTTTTAGGTGAAGAAGAGGGGGAGTTTTGGATGGATTTTTAAATTGGGGATAATAGTAAAGTAAGAATAAGATTTAGTGTTGGGTGGGGTATATGGGAATAAGGGTGTTTTGGTTGTATTTTGGGTTTTTTTTGAGTTTGGTTGTGATTTTGAAGAGTGGTGAGTTTGGGAGGGAGTGTTTATGTTGGGGGTTTGATTATGTTTGGTGAGAGTAGATAGTGGAGAGATGGTGTATGTTGGTGATGATTGTATATGGATGGGGTTGTGTTGGGAAGGAGTTAGATGGGTGAAGAGTAAAAGGTGGGTGAATTGGGGTGTGGAATGTTATTTTAATTTTTTTGATTGGGTTGTATGTGTGTATGGGAATGGAGGTTGAGAGGTATGTAGAGAGGTATAGGTTAATGGTGATTTTGGAGAGTTGTTTTTATATGTGATAGTTAGGGTTTATGAAGAAAGTTTGTGAATGAATGAGATTATGGATGTGTGGATTTTGAATGGGTTAATGGTTTTGTATTGATGGTGGTTGATTTGGATTTGTTGGTATTGTTGGAATTGATTTGTTTTATAAAGGATTTGTGGAATTTGGGGGGAGTGTGGTGGGGATTGAGATGGTGATATTTTTGTAGTATGATGTGTGGGATATTTTTTGTGGTGGGGTTTTAGTGTTAGTGTGGATTTGGGTGGGTTGGGTGTAGTGGTATGTTTAGGTGGATGGGGTTGTTTTGGTATGGAAGTAAGGAGTGGGTGTTGGGTTTAGAGAGATGTTTATAAATTGTGGAGTTTGAAAGTTGTGATTGTGGAAGTGGTTTGTTTTGTATTAATAGGATGTGTGGTGTTTTTGTTTTGTTGGTGGTGGTAGTATTGTGTGGTTGTTTTTGGGGGTGTGTAGTGGATTTTTTGTTGGGTAGGGGATGTTAGGTTTTGTGATTGGTTTGTGGGTGAGGGGTTTTTTTTTGTGTGTGTGAAGGATGAGGAGGTAGTGTATAGGGTGGGTTTTGTATTAGTGGTGTGTGTTGGGGTGTGTTGTTGGTGTGGGATTATTGAAGGGTAGTTTTTGGTTTTTGATAGTTTTGTGGTATGGGGGTTTGTGTGTTTTTTATTGGTATGTTTTATGATTTAGTGAGTTAGGTTTTTAGGTTATAGTTTATTAGTTGTGTGGTTTGGTTGGGGTTGGTTGGTGTTTGTGTTTTTTGGGAATATTAAGATGTGGAGGGGTTTTAGGGGTTGGGGTAGGGTTTTGTGTTTAGGAGTTTTGTGGTTGTTTGGGATTGGTTTAAGTAATTGGAATTGGTAAAGATGGGGTGATTTTAGTTTGTGGATGGTATGTTGTGGTTGGTGGTTAGTGGTAGGGTTAGGATAGGTGGTGGTAGGTGAGTTGGTGAGGTTTGGGTGGTTTTGGTGATTGGTTTTGTGGTGGGGGTTTTGTTTATTGTTGGGTGGGGGGGTTGGTTGGTTGGTGTTTAAGTGGTTGTTGGTTGTGTGTGTTGGGGGGGGTGTAAGTAGGGTTTTGGGGTGAGGTTATAGTTGTATATAGGGGATTGGGGGTATTATGTTTATGATGTGGATGTTTAGTGGGGGTAGTAATTTTGGTTAGGGGGTTTAAGTTTTGGGATAATATGTGTTTTTAAGGGGTTTTATGGATTTGGGTGGTTTATGGGTATGAAGTTTGGGTGAAGTGAGTGTTTTGTGAGGGATTTTAAGTGTTTGGGGGGTGGTATTAATTGATGATAATATATTGAGAATAGGATTTATTTTTGGTTATATTTTAAAATAGGGATAAGGGTTTTGTGTTTGGGGTGGTGATGGTAAAGTTGTATGTGTATTTGTTTATTGAGGGTTGTTGATGTGGAGAAATTAATTTTTGTTTGTGGGTGTTGAGTTTATTAATTTATTATGTAGTGGTGAATTTATGAGGAATGTTGTATGTGTAATGTTGGGTTTATAAAAGGTTTGTTGGGGTGGTGAGGTGGGGGAGGAGACTGTAATAGGTTTTTAGGGAAGTAGGTAGATGGAGTTAAGAATGTAGGAGTTATGGATTGGGGATGAAAATTAGGTTAGTATGAGTAGGATAGAGGATTGGTTGAAGTAAATTTGTGATATGTTGGGGTGGGTTTTTATGTTAGTATGTTGATTAGTTAAGGGTTGTTTGATGATAGGGGTTGTAAAGTATTATGTGGGTGGTAGATTAGGGGGATAGGGTTTTGTTATTTGTTTTGTGTTGATAGAGTGGGAGAGTTTTGGGTGATATTTATGAAAGTGGTGTTGTTTTTTTGTATGATATGTGGGTGGTGTGTTGGGTGTGTTGGGGTAAGGGTTTTGTTGTTTGTAGGGTGTTTAGGGGGAAATGGGGTTTTATGGGTGTGTTGTTGTAGGGTTGTTAGTGTTTAGTTAGGTTGTTGGTTGTTATGAGATGTTTTGTTTAGGTTGTTTTATGAGAGTGGTTGGTTTGTTATAATAGTTGGTTGGATAGGGGGAATTTGGGGTTGGGGAGTTTTATGGGGTTGTTTGTTTTGCGTTTTTAGTTGGTGGTGTTGGGTTGATGGGTTTTGTTTGTTTGTTATGTGGTTTTGTTTGTTTTTGAATTATGTGTAAAAGATATTGAAGATTTTAATAGATTGGGGGGTTTAGGGGTGTTGGTAGGGTGATTTATGATTGTTTGTTGTTTTTTGGGAGTTAGTTGATGGATTAGGTTGGGGATTTTGGTTTGTTTGGGTGTGTGGGGTTGGGTTGTTGGTGGGATTATGTTGTTTTATGTATATTTTAAGGTGTGGGTTGGGGATGGGTTGGTTTGTTTGGGAAGTTAGTGTTTTTTGTGTATATATTGATGAGAAAGGTTGTTAGGTGGTGTGGAGTGTGGTTGTTTTTGGGGTGAGTATTTGTGAGAGAGGTTGTGGTGTTGTGGGTGGAATTTTTAATGTTTTTTGTTATTAGGTTGTTTGAAGGTAGGTTATATTAGGGATTAGGAGGTGTTTGTTTAAGGGGTTGATATGGTGTGGTTGTGGGTTTGAAATGAGGTTAGTTTTTTTTATTGGGGATTAGTTTTTGGGGTGATGAGTGGGGGGGGAGGGGGGGGGGGGGGGGGGTGGGGGGGGGGGGGGGGGGAAAGGGGTGAAGGGAAGAGAGGGGAGAGGGAAGGGAGAGTAGGAAGGAAGAAGAGTTAGGAAGGAGAGGGAGAGGATGGATTGGAATGGGGAGTGGATGGGGAGAGGGAGGGAGGGGAGGGAGAGGGAGGGAGGAGGAGTATGTGTTTGGTGAGGGTAGAGGAGGGTGGTTGAGGGAGAGAGGAGGGGAGGAGGAGTGAGGTGGTGTAGTAGGAGGTAGGAGGTGGGGGGGGGGGGGGGGGGGGGGGGGGGGTTGGTGTTTGTTTGTTGGTAGGGGGGGGGGGGGGGGGGGGGGGGGGGGGGGGTGTAGGATGATATATTTGAATGGTTGTGGTAATATTTATATTGTGTGGTGTTTGTTTTATTTGGATGGTAGGTGTTTTTGGGTTTGAGTAGGGTTGTGTAATTTTGTTGGTGGGAGGGTTTTTGTTTGGATGGTTGTGGGTAGTGTGGGTTAGGTGGGTTGTGTATTGGGTTTTGTTTTTGGTTTGGGTATTTGGGGTTGGTTTGTGAGATTGGTTGTTGTATTTTGGGGTGGTTGGGTTGGTTGGAGTGTTGTTTTGGGTTGTAGTTTAGGTGGAATTTTGTTAGATATTGTTGTGTTGTGATTGTTAGTGGTGAATTATTGGAAGTATTGTTGGAGATGGTTAGGGGTAGGTATGGTTTAGTGTTAGTTGGATTGGTGTGGGTGTGTGGTGTTGGGGTTTGGGAAGGGTTTTGTGTTGGTGATTTTTATGTTATTGATGGTGTTTTTTGGTGGGTTTGGTGTTGTGTTGTGGGGGGGGGGGGTTGGGGTGGTAGGGGTGTGTTTTGGTTTTGTTGTAGTGGTTGGAATTGTGGGGGGGGTGTGTTTGTTGAGGTGTATTATTTTTTGTGGTGAGTTTTGGATTTTTGTTGTTTTTTTTGAGGGTGGTGGTTATGGTAGGTGTTTGTGGGGGGGGATTGTGGTATGGTAGTTGATAAGGAGTTGTGAATTATTTATAGTGTTATGGGGTTAGGAAGTTTGTTTGGATTTGTGTGGGTTGTGTGGATGGGTTTAGTGTGGTGTAGGGGGGTTTTATAAGAGGGGAGTTTATTAATGAGTTGTATAATAAGAGTAGTGGGGTTGGAGTATGGGAAGAGGTTGTGTTATTTTGAATGTGGTAGTTTGTTTGTTTGAATGTTGTGT
Source organism: Stictocephala bisonia (assembly GCA_035578905.1). Classification (NCBI taxonomy): domain Eukaryota; kingdom Metazoa; phylum Arthropoda; class Insecta; order Hemiptera; family Membracidae; genus Stictocephala; species Stictocephala bisonia. Next base: position 8,192 of record JAQJVL010002344.1, on the reverse strand, counting down.
GTTGTGAGGTTGGGGTTTTTAAGGTTATTGTTGGTTATGGTAATTTTGAGTAAAGGTGTTATTTGGTTAGGATGGGTTGGTGGTATGGGATTGTGGTTAGTTGTGTTTCGTGGTTTTGTTATGGAATATGAGGTTGGGGGGATTGGTTTTTTTTATGAATATAGTCTATGGGTTTAGTTTGGTGATTGTTTTAGTAATGGTTTTTTTGTGGGGATGGAGATAGGGTTGGGGGAGAGTTATGGTGTTTTGTATTGAGGAGTTAATTTTTGATTTGTTATTGTTTGTGTTTGAGTTTTTGGGTTAGATATTTATAAGTGTGTTTATGGGTTTTATTGGGTTTGGTGGTGTAGGGGGGGTGGGTGGAAGGTTAAGGTATAGTTTGTAGTGATTATGTGTAGTGAAGTTTGTGATAGGGGAGTAATTAGTCTGTTTTTTAAATATATCGGTATTATTTGTTTTTAAATTTATAGAATTTGGGTTAAAGTTGTTGTTAATGATTGAGATGTAATTGTAATAATTATATACTGGTATTATGTGTTGGTTGGGGTTATTTGGAGATTGTGGATGTGTTGGAGAGGGAGTGTAGGAGTATTGGGTATGGATGTGAGGGGTAGTGTGTGTTGTATGTTTTTTTGTTGTATATGTAATATTGTATTGGGTTTTGTAATGGAAGGATGGTTTTTAGATGGAGTAATAAGGTTTGGTATGTTTTGGTGATAGAATTTTGAATGAGGTGGAGATTTGTTTTATGGTGAGTATGTTTGGTGAGTAATTTTTTTTTGGGATGTGTTTTGGTTTTAAATATTTTTTGTATGAAGAGAGTTGAGTTAGTTGGCGTAATATTTTTATAGGTTGTATAATTTATTGTTTAGTGGGTGTTGTTTGGTTGGTGTGTGTGATTTTTTGTTGGTTTGGGGTGTTATTGTTTTTATTAATAAATTGTTGTTTATGTGGGTTGTAAAGTTGTTGTATTGTAGAGGGGGGATTGGTAGGGGTTGTTTTGAGTGAAGTAGGGATTAGATTTGGTGGGGTTTGATAGGTTATAAGAGTTTGTAAGGGGGTGGGGGGTTTGTTGGAGTGTGGGTTTTGGAATGTAGTTTTTGGGTGGGGGGTTGTTTGGATTTTTTGTGGAGTTATGTTTATGTGGGGGGGGTGGATAATTGGGATAGGTGTGGTGGTTAGGTTTATTGTAATTTTATTGTTTGAAGTTTGGGTGGGTGTGATTTATAGTTTATTGTGAAGTTTTTAATGTATTATTTTTTGTGTAGGGAAGTTGAAGTTTGAAGGGGTGTTGAGGGTTGTTGTTGAATGTGTAGTTAGTTGTAGTAGGTTTGGGGTTGGGAGGTTGGAGGTGGTGTATGTTTGGATGGGGTTTGTTGTGAATTAGATGTAGGGGTAGGTTTGAGGAGTTATAGTAGGGGGGGGGGTTTGATTAATGGAGAGTATATGTAGGTGGGGTTGTTTGTTGATGAGGTAGTTGATAGTGGATGTAGTTAGTGGTAGATGATAGGGGTGTTGTTGATATGTGTTTTTTGGTAGGGGGGGGTTATAAGATAAGTTGAGTTGTTAGGTGTTGGAGTTGATGTTGTAGTAGTGATTTTTGGGTGGTTTTGGGGTGGGTTTTTGTGGTTAGAATTGTTGTTGGGGTTGAGGTGAGTGGTGTTGGGTGGTTGTTTTGTGTGTTTTTTTAGGGAGTGTGGGTGTGAGGGGGGGGGGGGGGGGGGTAGTGTGTGTTATGTTGGAGGTTGTGATAGGATTGTAAGTGGAGAAGAGTGGGTGGGGGGTGGGGTGTGGTGTGGATAAGGGAGGGTTGATTTGTTGTTAGTTGTGGGGGTGGTGGGGTTTGTTAGGTTTGGTGTGGGGGTGGTGTTTGTTTGTGATAGTGGGGGGGGTATGTGATGGTGTGGGGGGGTATGGGGTGATTGGTTTGGTAATTTGTGGTAGGGTGATGGTTGGGGAGAATGGTTTGGAGTGGTTGGGGTAGGTGTTTTAGTTTTATGGTGGGAGGAATAGTTTGTGTGTGGAGGTGTTTTATTGAGTAGGGTGGGAGTTTGGGGGGTAGGTGGGTGTTTTTTGTGGGGGTGGGGTTGTGTGTGTTTGTGGGTGTGTGTTGTGGTTTTGGTGATGGGGTGGGGTTGTTGTTTGTTTGGGGTAGATGTGTGTTGATGTTGTATGGGGGTGTTTTGTTTTTGTTTTTTTTGTGTTGGTTTTGTTTATGATTATTAGTTTTGTTGTGTGGTTATGGTTGGGGTTGGAAAAGAATGGTTGTTATATGTGGTGGGTTGGTAGTTTTGTGGGGATTTTTGTGGTGTTTGGGGTTGAATTGGTGTATTTGGTTGGGGTGGGTGATGGATGGGTGGTGGTGTTTGGTGGTAGTTTAGGGGCTATGGTGTGTTGTGGTATGGGTTGGTGGTTTTTTGGTTGATGGATGGGGAGGTAATTTGTGTGTTTTTTTGTAGAAGTTATGGTGTGGGGTGGTGGTTGTTGGGTATTAAGTGGTGGTGGGTGTTTGTTTTTAGAATGTGGTTGAGGATGGTGTAGTATAGTATGTGGATGGAGGGGGTTAGGTTGTTTATGTTGGGGGGTGGGTTGGTTTTTTTTGGGGGGTTTATTGGTGGTTGGATTAATGGAGGTTTAGGTTATGTGGGTGTGTTATGTGTTATATTATTGGGAAAGAGAATTTTTTTATGGGGAGGATATTTGTTTTGTGTTTTTGGGTGTTGGGTGGGGGTTATGATGGATGTTGGGGGGTGGGGTGTATATTTGTGGTTGGGGTTGGGGGGTGGTTTTGGGTTTGGGGTGGTGATTTATTGTTGATTTTGGTGGTTTTTTGGGTTTGTGTAAGAGTGGTTGTGTAGTTTTTTGGCTGGTGGGTTGGATATGTGGGTAGGGTAATTGTTTTGAAGAGTAGGATTTGTGTTTATGTATGATTTTTTGTTATGTGTGGGTGTTTATGATTTGAGGGTTTGAAGATTGGGGATGGGGGGTTAGAAGGGTGGGGGAATTGGTTATGGTTTATATTATTTGGATGGGTGTGTTTTTGTTATGTTTGGGTTATGTATTGTTGGGGATTTAGTTGGTTGAGGTTTTATAGGGGGGAGGTTAGATGTTAGGTGTTTAAGTGAAGGTTTTGTTATTGTATTATTTTTATAAGGGATATGGATGGGGTGTGAGTGATTGGGTTTTGGTTGGGGTTAGGTGGGTGTATGGTTTGTTGGGGTGTTGTGATAGTTATGGGGTGGGTTTTTGGTTTTTTTTTGGGTGTGGTGGGTGGGGGGAGTGGGGTGTTTTGTTGTTTTGTGGGGTTGGGGTGGTGGGATGGTGTGGGGGTGGTTTTTTGTGGGTGATTGTTTAGTTTGGGGTGATTTAGGTTTTTTGTGGGTTTGTAGTTATTTTGGGTTTTGGGTGGGAGTGATAGTGTGTGTGGGTTGGGGGGGGGGGGGGGGGGTGGTTGTTTGGTGGGATTGTTTAATGGGTTTTTTTTGGGATTTGGGTGTGGGTGGATGGATTGTTTGTGGGTGTATGTTTATGTGTTATTGTTGAAATTTTGGTTGGGTTTTAGAGGGGTTGGATGTTTGGGTGTGAAGTGGGATTGTGGGGTTGTTGTTAGTGGGGGGTTATGTGGGGGTTGAGGGGGTGGTGATTTTGGTTATTGTGGTTGTTGTGATTGGGTTGTAGGAATTGTGGGGGTGTGTTGTGAAATGTTGTTGTGGTGGTGGGGGGGTTGTTTGGGGGTGGGTGGTTGTGTGTGTGAGGATTGGGGTTGGTTTGGTGTGGGGGGTTAGTTTTTGTAGAGAATGTATGGGTGTATTGTTATTTTAAGAATGGTTGTGAAAAATTTTAAGTAGGTGTTGGATATGTATTTTAGGGATTATGGTTTGTATTGTGTTGGTTTGGTGGTGGTAGTGGGGTTATTGGGTTTTTGGAGTGAAGTGTTTGGTATATGGGGGTGGTTGGTGGTGTTTGGGATTGTTTAGTGTGTGAGTGGATTATAGGGGTTATGTGGGTGGTTAGTTGTTTTTAGGTATTTGGTTGTTTGTATTTAGTGTGAGTTTTGGGTTGATGGGGTGGTTTGTTTGGTGGGGGTTGGGGTGAGTGTGGAGGTGTAGGTTTGAGGGGGTGGGGTGTGATGTTGGTATATTATGGAATGTTTTTGTTAAGAGAGAAAGAAGTTTATGGTTATTGGAGATGTAGGGGTAGTTTGGTGGTGTTGTGGTGGTTGGGTTGGTGTGTGTGTATTTATTTGTGGTATTTTTTGTTGGGAGGAAATGGTGGGTGAATTGTTGGGTGAATTTTTTTTTTTTTATTGAGTATTTTTGATTAGAAATGGAGGTAAGTGAGTAGTTATTTGGGGTTTTGGAGAAGATGTAATTTAGTTATTGTTTGGAATTTTTTTTTTTGGGAGGAGGATTGGTAGGGGTTTGTTGGGGGTGTTTTTAGTGATTAGGGATTGGATTTGGGTTGATTTTTTTGGGGTGTGGATATGTTGGTTGTAAGTGTGGAAAGGAGGGGGGTTTGGTGTGTTGGGGGTGTGGGGGTTGGTTTGGTGTGTTTTGTATTTTAGTGTTTTTTGGTTTTGGTGGTGAGTTGGTGTGGTTGGGGTGTGGTGGTGTGGTTTGTTGGTGTGGGGGTGGTTTGGGGGGGGGGGGGGGTTGGTGGTTGTGGGGGTGTGTTTGGGTGTGGGTTGGTGGGGGGTGGGGGGGGGTGTTTGTTGGGTGGGGGGGTTTGGTGTTGTGGGGTTGGTTGTGGGTGGGATTAGGTGTTTTGTTGTGTTTGGGGTTATTTGTTTTGTGTGGTTTGGAGGGTTAGGTTGTAGTGGTTGGGGTGTTTGTGGGTTGTTGTGGGGGTGTTTTTTGTTGTTTGGTGGGTTGTTGTGATTTTGGTGGTTTGTTTTGTTATTGGGGGTAGTTATTATTAGGTGTGATGTGGGGTGGTTGGTTGTGGTATTGTTGTGGTGTTATGGGGTGTTAGGTGTTGGTAGGTTTAAGTGATGTTGTGTGGTTGTGGTGGGGTTGTTGGTTGGTTTGGGGTGGTATTTGGGGGTGTTTTGGGTGTTGTGGGGTGGGTGGATGATTGTGTGTTGATTTGTTAGTTTTTTGTTGTTGGATGGTTGTTTTGGTGTAGTGTGGAAGTAGGGGTATGTGTAGGGGTAATTAATTTATTTTATTTATTAGGTTGGGGGAATAGGAGGGTTTTAATTTGTTTTGGGGTGGGGGGTTTGTTTTGTATAGGATTGTTATTGGTGGGGAGAAGTGTTGTGGGATGTTTAATTAGTTTGTGTTGTTTGTAGTTGAGTTTAGGTGGTAATTGAGTGTTGGTTGTGGTGTGGTGTTGTTGTGGGGTGGTGGGGGGGTGTGGGTGGTGGTGTTGGGGTAGGTGGGGTGGGGTTTGGTGTTTATGGGTGGATTTTAAATATTAGTGTAGGAGGTATTGAGTTTTGTGGGTGGTATATAGGTGTGGGAAAAAGAAATTTTGATATGTGGAAGGAGGTTAATTGTAGTATATAGATTTTGGGTAGAATGTGGTTGTATGTGTTATATGTTTGTTTGGTTTTGTGTGGTTGGTGGTTATGTTTTGGTGTGGTTGGGGTGGTGTGGGGGGGGGTGTGGGGGTTGGGTGGGTGTTGTTGGTGTTTTGTGGGGGGGTTGGGGTTTGGTGGGGGGGGTGGGTTGGGGGTGGGGGTGGGGGGTGGGTGTGGTGTTTGGTTGGGGTTGGGGTGGGGGTTGGTGGGGTGTGGGGGTGTGGGTGTTGGGGGGTGGTTGGGTTTGTTGGGGTTTGTGGGGGTTGGGTGGTTGTGGGGGAGGTTTGTTGTGGGTTTAGTTGGTGGTTGGGTGGTGTGGTGTGTGGTGGGTTTTGGGGTTTGGTTTGTGGGGGGGGGGGTGGGGGGGTGGGGTGGATTTGTGTGGGTGTGGTGGGGGGTGGGGGTGTTTTTTTGGGGTGTGTGTGTGTGTTGTTGGTGGTTGGGTTGGGGTGGTGTATTGAGATTGTTTTGTTGGGTTGTATATTTTGTTGGTTTTTTTTTTGGTTGGGAGAGGGGGGGGGTTGGATTTGGTGAGTGGGTTTTGTTTGTTGTTTGGTGTGTGGTTGGGGGTGGATTTTAGTGTGGTTGGTGGGGTGGTGGAATGTTTGATATTTTAGTTGTTTGTTTGTGTGGTGTGTGGGGTGTGTGTTTTTTGGATTGGGTTGGGGGGTGGGGGGTGGGGTGGGGTTTTGTTTTAGTTTGGTTGTGTATATGGGTGGGATTTATGTGTTTAATTGTGGAGTGAAGTGGGTGGTTGTATTAGGTTTGGTGTTGGTTTGGTTTTTTGGTGATTGTTGGTGGTGGTGTTTGGGTGGGTGTGGAGGTTTTGGTTTGGTGTTTTGGTGGGTGAGTTGGGGGTTGGGGTGGTTTGGTAGTTGGGGGATTTTGTGTTGGGGGTTTGTGTTTGGGTGGGTGTGTTGGTTGTGTTTTTGGTTGTGGGGGGGGGGTTTTTTGGGGTTGTGTGGGGGTGGGTGTTTTGTTTGGTTGGAGGTGGGGTTGTGGGGGGGGTTTTTGGGGTGGTGGGGGTTGGGGGTATGTTTATAGTATATTGGGTGGGTTATTTGTTAGGTTGGGGTTTTATGTTATATTGTTTGGTGGTGAGTTGGATTATGTATTTGTGTGTTTTGGGTGTTATGGTTGTGTTTGTGGGTGGTGGATTTTTTTTAAATTTTTGTTTTGTGTTATGGGTTGGTTTGTGTGGAGGTTTGTTTAGAAGTTAGAGAGTGGATTGTAGGTTGGGGGAGTTTTTGTATTGTTGGTTTGTGTTTTGGGATGTTGTTGAGATGTTATTTTTAGAGTGTGTGGGGTTTTTATGTTGTGGTGGGGTGGTGGGGGGTGTGGTGGTGGTAATTTGTGGGTGTGTATGGTTTAGGGGTTGGATAAGTATGCGAAATATGTGGGTTGGGAAGGATGGTTTTAGTGTGTGGTGTGGTTTGTTGGATGGGTTGTTGGGTGGGTTTTGATTAGTATTATTTGAGTAGTTTGAGTGGGTTGTGGTGGGGTTGGGTTGTAGTTTGTGATGAAGTTTTGGGGTGTAGGTATGTGTGGGGTGGTTGTGGGGTTGTATGGATTATAGATGGATGGGGTAGGTTTTAGTAAGGATATTTAGTATTGTTGTTGTTTAGGTTTGTGGGTTTGGTTGTGTTGTTAGTGGTTGGTGGGGTGGTTTTTTTGGGTTTGGTTTGGGTTTGGGTTGTTTTTTTGGGTGTGGGGTTAGGTTTTTTTTTTTGTGGGGGGGGGGTGGTGTTTGGTGGTTTGTGGTGGGGGTGGTTTTGGTGAGTGGTGGTGTTTTTTTTTGTTTTTGGGTTGTTGTTTGGGATTGTGAGTTGTTTGTGGTGTTTTGAAGGTAGTGTATGTTGGTTTGTGGTTATTGGGTTGTATTTTTGTGTTTGTATTGTTTGTTTGGGTTGTGTGTGGGTGGGTTAATGGAAGTTGGGTTTGTTTAGTGGTAGGGTTGGGGAAATTTTGGTGGGTTGGGAAAGATGTTATATGGTGAGTTTAGTATGTTGTTTTGTGTTGTGGTTGTGTGTTTTGTGGGGTGTTGTGGGAGTTGTGGGGGGTGTGGGGGGTGGTGGGTAGGGGTTTTTTTGGGGGAATTTGTTTTAATGGGTGGTGTGTGTATATTTTGGTGGGGTGTTGGTGTGTGGGGTGGGGGGTAGTTTGGTTGTTTTGTGTTTATGGATGTGTAGTGGATTTGATGTTTGTGGTTTGGTGGGTGGGGGGGTGGTTGGGGTTGGGTGGGGGGGGTTGGTGGTTTTGTTTGTTGTTGGTTTGGTTTGGTTGAGAGGGGTTTGATGTTTTGTTGGTGGGTGGTGTGGGGTGGTTGGTTTGTGTGTGTTTGAAGTGGGGGGGTATGATTTTTTTGTTTTGTGGGGGGTTTTTGGTTGGTGGGTGGTGGTTTAATGGGGTGGTGGTTTTAGTGGGATTGTGAATGAGGGTGGAGTGTGGGGATTTGGGGTTATGTTTATGGTGTATTTGGGATTAATGATAGTAAGGGTAGGGTTGAGTGTTGTTTTGTTAATTGTGTTAAGGGTTAATTGGATTTGGGTTGTTTTTGGGATTGGGTATGAGGTTGAGGGATGGTTTAGTTTGTGTGTTGGTTTTTTTCTACAGACATATTAAATATTCATTTGTATATACTTGCGGCATATATAAAATGCTTTTTAGATAA